>JSUI01006384.1:0-50829 GCA_000833645.1 Huntiella omanensis
CATCACACTTTCCACCCCCGGAGAACATGTTCCACAACCACAACCACAAACCCTAAATCCCCCCACGCACCTGATACCGACCAACCGACAAAAGTAACTCTAAACGCAATTAACTTTTCATCTCACCCAATCATCCCCAATCCTATAAAGAATGTCACCCACGTTATAAACGCACCTGCAAGATACCCGCCGACGGGGCTCCTAACCGCCGGTATAAAACCGCCCCTTGTAATTCCCGCATGGTTGGTGTAACGAGGATATTTAAGCGCCGGCTGGGTATTTTTGGATATAGCAGTTAATATAAAAAGGTGACACACTCTTCTCCATGAGAACCAAGTATCCTATGTATGTATGTAATCTTCCAATCCAATCCCTCCAAAATGCACTTCTCACAAACCGCCCTTCTCCTCTTTTTAACCCCCGTTCTTGCTTCCCCGGGGAGTAAGAACCCCGGCTTAACACTCAACACTGCACAGACACCATTGGCAGCAACCGACGCACTTACAGCATACTTCTCCTTCCTTTCATCCAAATCGGAAAGCTACGCATCTCTATCTTCCCCTCCGGAATGCGTCTTGTCCAACGCCGAGTTACCATCTAGTAAGTTTCTCTTTCTTTCTCTCTAGTCCACTAGAAACTAACACAAAAAAGGCACTCTCCCCGCGCCCTCCACAAACTTAACCCTCCTACACATCGCCCTAGGCCGAGGCACCCAAAACTACACCTGCACCACCACCACCACCCCGAAAGCCTCCGGAGCGACCGCCTCCCTATTCAACGCCACCTGCCCTATCTCAATCTACCCTACCCTCTCCACTCTTCTTCCATCTTTATACATTCATTTCCCACTATCATCCTACTCCACGCTTCCCCATTCCGTGGTTTCCCCGGCTCAACTAGATAGTTCGGGGATTCACTATTTCCAATGGCTTAATGAGACTGCGTCCGGGCCATATTTCGACTTGGATTTCATTGGGCTTGGCGCTGGGAAGGCAGCCCTTAATACCTCCGTTGTTGCACCAAGTGACGCGGAGAAAGGATTAGAAGGTGAAAAGGCCGTGCCATGGTTAAAGCTCCTCATCAANCTCATCAAGGATAACCAAACCGCCCTCTTCAAGGAAGTTTACCGCGTCAACACCGTCGGTGGTTCTGCTCCCGAAACATGCACATCTAACGGTACCTTAACAAGAGAATATGCAGCCGAGTACTGGTTCTACGGCTAATCTAGTCATCCTATATAAATACATACATACCTAATGCAAGTCATCCCCCTTAGCCTTCCAAGTCTTTCCTGTGCCATCTCCCGACGTAGCATGTAACGCCGCTCCCCCGGCAGCCCCAGCGCCAGCAGAGACACCACCACCACCTAGTAAAACCCAAAAGAAGAACAAATGCAACCCAACACACCAAATGACAAACAAATTCCTCCCCCGTCTCGTCGCCAAGATATTCTTCAAAACGCTCCAAACACCACGTTCAATCCATCCCATCCGCTTATAAGCTCTCGCCGCTTCTCTCCCTCTAAACGCGGCAAACGGAGAAAGATTCGATTCATACGCTGCCCGGTATCTATCCAATGCAATCCCCGGTGTCCCCGTTGATCCAATATTAACCGCTGTAGGATTAGGATTCGCCGCAGCAGCCGCCGATGAAGATGTAGTTGCAGCCCCCCGGTACGAACTGATATATCTCGTCTTCTCATATAACGAAAGGTTATCTCTTTGTAACGATGCAACCTCCTGTCTCAATGAAGAAATCGTCCGTTGCAAGTCACTTAGTTCCCCTTCCAACTGTGCATTTCTCGCCTTGAACCGATCTCTTTGCGCTGTAATCATTGGTAAAATACCCGCATTCTGTTGTCCTCCAGCTGGTAACCCAAAAGGTGATGCTTCCCGTTCACCTGGCATTCCACTAATGATCGATGAAGTCGGGGAAACTCTACCCTTGCGACCAACTCCAAGAGCAGATTGTTGGTATCTACTAACATAGGTTCCTGCCACTGAAGCTCCCGAGGAAAATTGTCGTGGAGGCGCCGAAGTTTGCATTGTAGAAAGGTCGTTTTCAAGTTTGGCGTTAAGAGTGTGNGCTTTTGTGAGGTCCGTGCGTGTCGTTTCAAGCGCCGTTTGTACAGACTTGAGAGAGGCAAGAACTTCGTTATGAGATACTCTCAATAATGTAAGTTCATCAGCAAGTTTCTTGTTGCGCGCCAACAAAAGTTTCTCAAGAGTATCTCCCTTGGCTTTGCTTTCGTCGCCTCCGACATCCTCTTCATCTTCGTCATCGTAACCTGTAGAAAACTCAATACTCTTGAGAACCTCCAACTCCTGCTTAACATCTTCATAATCCTTCCACTTCTCCAGCTTCATCTTTAATGAATCTCTCTCCTCCGTAAGATGACCAACTTCCCTTTCAACACTGCGCATCTTAGAGTCCAAATCTCTTCTTATCCCATCTCTCTCTACTCTAGCAGCCTCCAACTTGCGCATAAGCGAAGAATTCTCCGCCCGTACACGCATATAAGCTGGGTCATCTTCAGATCCACCAGTCTTCTGCGTAGCCGATGCACTCGCCGTAGCCTGGGCAAGTTCCACCCGTAGTTGTTCATTCCGAGCCTCAACCTCAGCCAATCTCGTAGAAGTTCTCTCCAAGTCACCCTGAAGCATATCAAGCTCCGCGCTACTCACTCCTGCAGCCGCCGAGTCCCCAGTTTCACCCTGACCGAGACGTTGGCTAACTTCATAAGTCGCTTTAATCTCACCAATCAGTCTCTCNTAAAACCCAAAAGAAGAACAAATGCAACCCAACACACCAAATGACAAACAAATTCCTCCCCCGTCTTGTCGCCAAGATATTCTTCAAAACACTCCAAACACCACGTTCAATCCATCCCATCCGCTTATAAGCTCTCGCCGCTTCTCTCCCTCTAAACGCGGCAAACGGAGAAAGATTCGATTCATACGCTGCCCGGTATCTATCCAATGCAATCCCCGGTGTCCCTGTTGATCCAATATTAACCGCTGTAGGATTAGGATTCGCCGCAGCAGCCGCCGATGAAGATGTAGTTGCAGCCCCCCGGTACGAACTGATATATCTCGTCTTCTCATATAACGAAAGGTTATCTCTTTGTAACGATGCAACCTCCTGTCTCAATGAAGAAATCGTCCGTTGCAAGTCACTTAGTTCCCCTTCCAACTGTGCATTTCTCGCCTTGAACCGATCTCTTTGCGCTGTAATCATTGGTAAAATACCCGCATTCTGTTGTCCTCCAGCTGGTAACCCAAAAGGTGATGCTTCCCGTTCACCTGGCATTCCACTAATGATCGACGAAGTCGGGGAAACTCTACCCTTGCGACCAACTCCAAGAGCAGATTGTTGGTATCTACTAACATACGTTCCTGCCACTGAAGCTCCCGAGGAAAATTGTCGTGGAGGCGCCGAAGTTTGCATTGTAGAAAGGTCGTTTTCAAGTTTGGCGTTAAGAGTGTGGGCTTTTGTGAGGTCCGTGCGTGTCGTTTCAAGCGCCGTTTGTACAGACTTGAGAGAGGCAAGGACTTCATTATGAGATACTCTCAACAATGTAAGTTCATCAGCAAGTTTCTTGTTGCGCGCCAGCAAAAGTTTCTCAAGAGTATCTCCCTTGGCCTTGCTTTCGTCGCCTCCAACATCCTCTTCATCTTCGTCATCGTAACCCGTAGAAAACTCAATACTCTTGAGAACCTCCAACTCCTGCTTAACATCTTCATAATCCTTCCACTTCTCCAACTTCATCTTTAGTGAATCTCTCTCCTCCGTAAGATGACCAACTTCCCTTTCAACACTGCGCATCTTGGAGTCCAAATCTCTTCTTATCCCATCTCTCTCTACTCTAGCAGCTTCCAACTTGCGCATAAGCGAAGAATTCTCCGCCCGTACACGCATATAAGCTGGGTCATCTTCAGATCCACCAGTCTTCTGCGTAGCCGATGCACTCGCCGTAGCCTGGGCAAGTTCCACCCGTAGTTGTTCATTCCGAGCCTCAACCTCAGCCAATCTCGTAGAAGTTCTCTCCAAGTCACCCTGAAGCATATCAAGCTCCGCGCTACTCACTCCTGCAGCCGCCGAGTCCCCAGTTTCACCCTGACCGAGACGTTGGCTAACTTCATAAGTCGCTTTAATCTCACCAATCAGTCTCTCTTGACTCTCAATCTTCTCTTCCAACGCCTTCTCTTTAGCTTCCCAGTTATCCTTTTTCTCATCCATGACCAGCGTCCATGAACTTTGCACATCCTTCACCCGGGTCTCCAGATTCTCTTCCACCTCTTTCCGCGCAGCCCGCTCAGTCTGTAATCTAGATTCCGTCTCTTCAAGCTGGCTAGTAAGTTGCGCAACCGACTTTTGCAACCGTTCATTCTCCTCGCTAAGTCGCGGTAACGTTTCNCTGCAGCCGCCGAGTCCCCAGTTTCACCCTGACCGAGACGTTGGCTAACTTCATAAGTCGCTTTAATCTCACCAATCAGTCTCTCCTGACTCTCAATCTTCTCTTCCAATGCCTTCTCTTTAGCTTCCCAGTTATCCTTTTTCTCATCCATAACCAGCGTCCATGAACTTTGCACATCCTTCACCCGGGTCTCCAGATTCTCTTCCACCTCTTTCCGCGCAGCCCGCTCAGTCTGTAATCTAGATTCCGTCTCTTCAAGCTGGCTAGTAAGTTGCGCAACCGACTTTTGCAACCGTTCATTCTCCTCGCTAAGTCGCGGTAACGTTTCTTCCGCGGCGAGCATGGAATCAACCGATGCTTCGAGAAGTGGGTATGGATCGGGAGCTTCGGAAAGAGATGTGTAGGCTTTTAAAAAGTTGGAGTTGACCGATTTCGAGTGGTTTGTGAGCAGATCGATGAATGTTTGGTAGGCTGTTTTGTTAGCGCAATGTCGGGTACAAGATATATAGACGCCTACATTTGAGAAGGCCCTTTACTTGGGCAAGCTTAGTTGCGTCATCGGCTTTACGAAAGTCCTTGGTCTTTTGCGCGAGTTCCTTTCGTTGCACTGTAGAATCTCGTTGGTATGCGACAATATCTGAGGCCGTAGTGTCGAGTTCAGTAACCATGTTGGTAAGGTCGATACCTATAAAATACCGCCGGTTAGCTATAGTCCACCTGATTCATCATCTTTATAACTCACCCCGCCATGCTGAAATAGCCGTCTGGAACTTGTTCGTTGTAGAATTCCCCGACTTTCCAGTATTCCCATCGGCCGCCGCCACGTCCAGCGCAGCTAATTCATCTGCAATTGAAGCCATCGTGGGCAATCTAATGTATCTCTATGCGATCGATCGAGGTCATGCGTCAACCCAAGTTCACCTGGCAGATCGATTCCCACAAGTAGTTAATCCACTTGATTGAAGAGATTACACGATTATAAAAAAATCCCGAAAAACCAAGCTGTATAACGACAAAACAAAAAACAAACTGGTCTAGACCTCTAATCAATCAGCATCACCATCGTCATCATCATCCAAAACGCCCCGAACGTGTTCAATTGTTTTGCCCCCTGATTGGTCAATATGTAATAAAAGTGGGCCCTCGTCCAAATTACAGGTCTTTACGGCGCATTCAAGCCCTGTAATTATCCCGCATAGCCCACCAGTGACATCATCACAGCCATCATCGACATTCCGAAGGGAACCACCATTGCGCCTACCTCAATTGGCGCTTAAATTTACAAGATATCTGCATAGAAACTAGACTTTATTGTCGCGATAGTGTGATTTGTGTGTTAATTGAGTGGCTTACTAGGCGCGTTTGATGACCTTGTTATTGTTTGGTTGGGGATAGTATACTGTGGGAGATTCCCTCAAAGTTAATTTATGATGTCCGCCGAGCCATCGCCCGTGTCCGAGACGGGATCGCCACTTCCGGCTCTAGCTCCGGCTCCGGCTTCGGTCGCAAGTCTTGAAGATGGCCCGTTTGTTTTGAGAACCCTCTTAGATAATATCCCTCTTGGCACCGATAACCAGCCGGAGCGGGTAACCATCAACTGTGTTGAGTTCTACGGTTCGTCTCATGTTAACTCTTATAGACTTGATACTGACCTAGTCTAGAAAACAATCTTTACATCGGTACATCAGCCGGCCAACTTCTTCACTTTGTTTATATCCCACCAGATCCTTCTGCTCTTAGTCAAGCCCCATACTCCACAGCTTCTTCATTCATAATGGCTTCTCGCTTGGAACCAGACTTTGCAGAACCCAGCGCTTCTACGGCTACAGGACGGGCTGGTGTGCAACAGATTCTCTTGCTTCCCAAGATTGGCAAGGCATGTGTGTTGTGTAACTGGACGGTGACTTTCTATACGTTACCAGAGTTCACCAGAGCAATGGGGACTTTACAAGTCAAGAACTGTCATTGGGTAGGCGGTGTAGATCTTAATGATAGTAGAGATCCAGATGAGAACAGCGGAGATGCCAAAGCAGGTGCTACAGTGTTATTATCATTGAACAGACGAATTCAAGTCGTCAGAGTCAATGATGATGCTCGGCTAGTACGAGTAAGTACTCACCCTAATGTCTCTGACAGACCCAACACTAACTTTTGTAGAACATTGACTTTGCCGGGTCAACCATAACTGTCCGTCGCGATTCAATCGCCTGCGTAGCCGACGCTCATAGCTACACTCTTCTAGACATTGATCACGCTCTCAAGATCCCTCTTATGAAAATCTCTTCTCTAGACACAAGCGACCCAGAGCGTAGTGTCTCACCAGCCCCTCCAACAAACTCGGGAAGTCTTTCGCGTAGTAACTCGTCAGCACATACCCGGCGTGCGTCAATTGTGGCTTCACATAACCGGAGTTCAAGTCTCGGTGCTTTCATGCTAGGCAGAGCTAGTTCCCCGGTACCTCCAACCGCAGCCGGAGGTCACCTTTCATTGAGTAGGGCGGGGTCTCCTGTACCTCCGCCTCTTTCGAAGAGTCCAGATCCAGAGGGGTCACAAGCCGAGGTGGCTGCGAACGCAGAGTCTATTTCGCGATCTGGGACGCCAGCAGCGGGTATTCTTGATAAGTCAAGACCTGTTGGGCTACTCAAAGGACACATTGTTTCCCCCACTAAAGAAGAGTTTCTTCTTGTTAATGGTACAACTCCATCAGATCCTGGAGTAGGCATGTTTGTCAACCTTGATGGTGACCCTACACGTCCACCCATAGGCTTTGATCGGTATCCTCGGGATGTAATCGTCGACGATGGTTTAGCACCATTAAACTTACAAAACTCGGCGTCGCCTTTCCATCTTGAAGAAGAAGCTTACGTGATTGCTTCTATGTCTCGGGAGTTGGGAGATGAATGTCATGCTGGGTTGGAAATTCAAAAGACTAGTGGCAACATTGCTAGTCGCGAGACGTACTGGTTAGAACCCCCGGTGGCACCAGAAGGTGACAAGGCAGTGGGGATTAAAGTCCTTATGGACGGTAATAGCGTTCATTTCCCGGAGTTGGTTGATCGACTGGCTCAAGGACTGTTTAACCCGCGAGGTTATAAAGCTGAGAATGATATGGTCTTTTCGGCGAGAGATCTTGGTCCAAAGGGTAGACCTCGGTANCGCCTCTTTCGAAGAGTCCAGATCCAGAGGGGTCACAAGCCGAGGTGGCTGCGAACGCAGAGTCTATTTCACGGTCCGGGACGCCAGCAGCGGGTATTCTTGATAAGTCAAGGCCTGTTGGACTGCTCAAAGGACATATTGTTTCCCCCACTAAAGAAGAGTTTCTTCTTGTTAATGGTACAACTCCATCAGATCCTGGAGTGGGCATGTTTGTCAACCTTGATGGTGACCCTACACGTCCACCCATAGGCTTTGATCGGTATCCTCGAGATGTAATCGTCGACGATGGTTTAGCACCATTAAACCTACAAAACTCGGTGTCCCCTTTCCATCTTGAAGAAGAAGCTTACGTGATTGCTTCTATGTCTCGGGAGTTTGGGGATGAATGTCACGCTGGGTTGGAAATTCAAAAGACTAGTGGCAACATTGCTAGTCGCGAGACGTACTGGTTAGAACCCCCGGTGGCACCTAAAGGTGACAAGGCAGTGGGGATTAAAGTCCTTATGGACGGTAATAGTGTTCATTTCCCGGAGTTGGTGGATCGACTGGCTCAAGGACTATTTAACCCGCGAGGTTATAAAGCTGAGAATGATATGGTCTTTTCGGCGAGAGATCTTGGTCCAAAGGGTAGACCTCGGTACGAAGAAATCAGTCCTGAAGAAGCAGATTTGCCGACGGGTTACTTTCAAAAGCGCGAAGTTGAAGAGAGAGACTTTGTGTCTAGATTAGTATCTAGTCCAGCTAAAATTGCCGTATGGAGTGGCGAGACAATCTGGTGGGCTGTTCGAAATCCCCTTCTTATGCAGATGGAGGCTTTACTGGGTATTGGAAAAGAAGTTGTAGACAGAGACCATGTCTTTGCTGTGGTTGAAGCTCTTAGGGATCGTGAGGCACGCTCCGAGTTGGAGTTTCTTACATTCAACTATCTACGACAACGGGCTGGTTTACTTGTTTTGTTTGAACTTCTTAAGCCCGGGACAGAAGAGGAGAATCCCTTTTCGGACGAACAGGTTAAGAATCTGGAAGAGGTTCTTGTTGAAGGAGGTTTAGATCCGAGAGTTGTGTTGTCACTTATCCCGGGTCTCCGCAGTGAGATTATCGATAGCAAGTCAGGTATCTGGGTATTTGGTGGTGTCCGCGAGGCAGTACAAGAATACCTTGAGCGGGAACCTACGTATGTTGGGATTAACGGAGAGACTATTCCGGCGATTGACATTCTTGGTGGTCAGACTTTGCAGTTCTTGAGAAGATTCTTGGTGGCGTGGAGAAAGAGAAAGGGATTTGGAAGTGTTGCTGGAGAAAAGGAAGTTTTCCAAACTGTTGATGCAGCACTGTTGTTGGTTCTACTTGAGATTGACCAGCATTCACCAGTAGGTGTTGCCAAAAGTCGACGAAGCCCTAGNGAGTTATTAGAAGGTGAACTCCGAGTGCGGGATTACCTGATCAACGTGAGTAATCTGGATGTTGTCCGGGAATACGGTCTATGGCTAGCGGGACGGAATCCACGGTTAGCAGTTGAAGTATTTGCGGAAGAAAGAAAAGGTCGGGGTGGTCCGAGGTTTGAACCGGCAGAGGTCTTGGAACTGTTACGACGAGAATGTCCCGGGGCTGTCAAGGCTTATCTTGAGTATATGGTGTTTACAAAAGGACAGTCTGACCATGTGAACGAGTTAATTGGACATTTCCTAGACGAAGTTCTTGGATATGTCGAACAATCTGAAGATCACAGAAAGGCATTGGAGGATAGTTACCAAGCATACCAAGCCTTGGATGCACCAAAACCGACGTACGTAGCCTTTCTCCTAGACAACACAGGCGAGGAAGTCAACTCGGGTGACTCTGACTTTTGGCGAAACCGCGTCCGATTACTTCAACTCCTAGGCACAGCTGAAGGTTATGATGAAGAGGTAGTCACTTCCAAGATCGAAGAGAAAGGAGACTTACTAGTTCCCGAACGTATTATCCTAGCTGGACGAGCAGGACAAGATGAAGTTGTCATGCGGTTACTCGTTGCCGTGCTAGGTGACTATGACGAGGCAGTAGGTTATTGTCTTGGTGGTGGGAAATTAAGCTATGGTGGTGGAAAAAGCGTATACTCTGGTCTTCGTCACAGACTATCCCGCAGTCAACCAACACCGGGCACATATGACCCCCACCAAAACGACATATTCACTCGACAAAAGAAACTCTTCATGTGTCTCTTCACCCAACTTCTCCAAATCCCCAATCCCCGCGANTTTGCGGAAGAAAGAAAAGGTCGGGGTGGTCCGAGATTTGAACCGGCAGAGGTCTTGGAACTGTTACGACGAGAATGTCCCGGAGCCGTCAAGGCTTATCTTGAGTATATGGTGTTTACAAAGGGACAGTCTGACCATGTGAACGAGTTAATTGGACATTTCCTAGACGAAGTGCTTGGATATGTCGAACAATCTGAAGATCACAGAAAGGCATTGGAGGATAGTTACCAAGCATACCAAGCCTTGGACGCACCAAAACCGACGTACGTAGCCTTTCTCCTGGACAACACAGGCGAAGAAGTCAACTCGGGTGACTCTGACTTTTGGCGAAATCGCGTCAGATTACTTCAACTCCTAGGCACAGCAGAAGGTTATGATGAAGAGGTAGTCACTTCCAAGATCGAAGAGAAAGGAGACTTACTAGTTCCCGAACGTATTATCCTGGCTGGACGAGCAGGACAAGATGAAGTTGTCATGCGGTTACTCGTTGCCGTTCTAGGTGACTATGACGAGGCAGTAGGCTATTGTCTTGGCGGTGGGAAATTAAGCTACGGTGGTGGAAAAAGCGTATACTCTGGTCTTCGTCACAGACTATCCCGCAGTCAACCAGCACCGGGCACATATGACCCCCACCAAAACGACATATTCACTCGACAAAAGAAACTCTTCATGTGTCTCTTCACCCAACTTCTCCAAATCCCCAATCCCCGCGACCGCGTCGAATATACAAGTTCCCTCCTCGATAAATACGGCACCTGGTTCGACATCGAACAAGTCATCTCCGCCGTACCCCCCGACTGGCCCCTCCGACTCCTCGGCTCCTTCCTCATCTCCAGTCTTCGAAGACTCCTTGTTGAACGACGTCTAGGCGAGATAGAGAAGGGATTACGTGGAGTTACTGCTTTACAGGTGGAAGAGGAGGTTATTACCAAGAAAGAAAGGAAGGAACATGTAGATTAATTTTTTTGTTTTAAGCAAGTTTAACTATTCCCACTACAAGCCATCTTTTTCTCTCTGTGACATCTTCAATTCCTCGATCAGTCACCCATTCCCTCTCAATACCATCACAATCTCTTTCCCAAATCCTCTCAAGTTTCAATCCCGCCTTCTTCAACGCACTTTCCTCCCAGAAGCCTCTCATTTTCTCCCTTCCTGTATGGAACCCAGCAATTACCCATGCCTCCGCCTCCGGACCCGCTAGGTATCTAGCGATAGTATTATGTAGATTCTCATGTTGCCAGGGCATCCAAAGACAATCAGCCACGAAGATTCTATCATAGCCGTTCGGAACTAGTGGTGAATCATCCGGGAAAACACCCCATTCATGCCCCGTAATAACCACCTTATCCCTCTCAAGAAACTCTTTCCCACTAGGAACGTATTCCCTCTCCGTATTCAAAAGGACATTCTCTTTCAACGTCACAAGCAACTCCACCGCCGGATAATCCGTACACGTAACCCCCTTTGCCCCCGTCACCCCCGCCAAAACACTCGGCAACCCCGTCCCCGCACCGACCTCCAACGTCCTCAACCCACACACATCCCACATGCCCCTCCGATCACCGACGCCCCCAACCACCGAGTCCGTCCCGCCTAGCGAGTCCCGCTCGATGAATTCGGCTAGGAGGAGACTTGCGTTCCATAGGTAATGGGAGAATAAGCGGCGGTTGTCGTCGCCTTGGGGTTTATTCAGTTTGATGGTGAATGGTTTGGGGAGGAATGGGGAGGTGTAGATTAGATTGTGGGAGTCGTCGCCATGTTGGTTGGTTATGTCATCGGGGAAAATCACTCCGATGGATGAAGAGAAGATATCTTCAGGGTCATTTTCGGGTCCGATGACGGCAATTCGTGATGTTAACGCCATTTTTGGTGGTGAAGAATAGGTCATCAAAGTAGGTAGTTACAAGTCCAAATGACTCTATCAATATACCAATACCCTAGCCCCACTTTCCTTCTATCTAGCTCCACTCATTGACGTCACACAAATTCACAATCTCGATTCCAAAAAAATTGAAAAAAAAAAAGTCCTTCATGTATCGGACATTCATTAAAAATCGCTATAATACAAAACAAAAGAAGTCCACCCAACCCCCTAAAATAATCTGTCCGTCCAGTTCTCCAGACAGACCAAAAAAAACCCATCCCAGAAAAGAAGAAGAAGAAAAAAAAAAGCCATCGTAGCATCGTCATGTTCTCCCAAGCGAGAACTCTAGGTAAAAACCTGAGCAACAGAAAAGAAACAAAACAAAAAACAACTACTCTATACCTCAAGACCAAGATGTCTCTTTACATCTCCTGCTTAGCATATTCAGCTCTACTCTCAGCACTCGGATCATCACCAATATAACTATCCAAGTGCTCCTGATTCGCCGTCAACCATCCCTCAGCTCTCTTAAGAGTAAGCATGTCCAAATCAGTAACGTAGTGGTTATCACCGATAGGCACCCGTACTTCATGATCATTATTCACCATCATATCATCCTTGACAAGTCTCTTGGTACCCGTAAAGCATGCAACAACACGCTTCCGAAGCTTCATTTGACCCTTATCATATCCCCACGAGGCAGGATACTCCCGACGAGGCTTTCTCGTCTTCTTAGTAGGAATTCCCAAGCCATGACGAGAATGTGTAAGACCTGTAGAAACAGCCTTGGTGACACCCGCAGGATTCCGAGCCTTCTTAACAGAAGCAATGGATGTCCGTGACTTGAGACCATCAAGAAGAGTAGGATCAATCTCTTCTTCTGAACCTTCTTCTTCAGAGTAATAGTCGTCCTCCTCAACAACATTCTCAATCATCTCCGCAGGAAGAGGAACCTTATTCCGTACAAGGGTATCAACAACATCCTTATCGGTAGCAACCGATTCCAAACACTTTGCATTGATAGCCTCAGCCGGATCCTCCTGTTGAACAATGCGCATGACACACTCATCCAAATGTTCATAAAAGTCCTGGGCAGTACGGAACCGTCTAGGACAAGTTGAGCATTGACCAGTAGCTTCACTTCCATAACCAACAGGACCCTCTGTAGACCCATCAGGAATAGACCCAGAGTTGCGACGACGAGAGTTGGGAGGCGTTTGTTCAACTCCATGGTGAGATGTAAGATGGCGTTTAAAGACGTCGGCACGGTTAAAAGTCTTTTCGTACGTTGACCCACCACCAGGGCAGAAGCCACAAATCATGGTGCCCTTATAGTGAGTAAGGGTATGTCTATTTCTGTCGTATCTTCTAGCGAAGCCCTTGCTGTTATACTCGCAAGAAGGAATAGGGCACTTCTCAGGACGTTCCTCTTGATGCGTCAACTTGTGAGCCTTGAGATCCTTGAACTTCTTGTTGCATTGAGTGCAAGTTTGCTTGGTAGTAGTTGTAGCATCCTCAGGGGAAGAAGGAGCCATCATCATAGCTGAAGGGCGACGAGAAATAGATCCAGACATAGGTTGGTACCCGGGAGTTGGAGCCGATCCGGACATTGACATGGGGACAAATGTGGTAGAAGCGGGATAAACGGCCGTCATTGGCGATGGTGGCATAGTAGCCGGCATCATAGAAATAGATCCTCTAGGAGCTTGAGCAGCAGTAGCATATTGCATACCAGAAACATCAGGGTAAAAACACGCTTCGTCTGTAAATAAAAAGTCGTCCATGTTAGTCAATCGTTCATAAAAGTGTGTATATATAAAATACGACAAAGCTGTCCCGCTCGGTGAAAGCGGGGAGGAGGGGGGGGGGCAGTAGGCCGACCATATAAAGAGTACAGCAAGCCAGGCCGCCCTTTTGGGCTCCCTCAGAGAAAGGCAAGACCACATGTCTGTGGACAGTCTCATTGTACAAGGATCCCTGGTCGGTCTTTGTACACTGTAAACCCGAAGGAGGGTTTTTTCCAGCTGGTCAGGCATATTTGGTGTTGCAGCTGGTGGTGGTTGTAAAATAGGAAAAAAGGGTATGTGAAATACTTACAAGTTGAACCAAAGGGTGAATGAGCGGCAGAAGCAGGCTTGTTGTAGTCTACCATGTTTCCAGTGTTGTACATGTTTTGATTGTTAAAATCATTAACGGCATTCCAATCAGGAACAGAGAATCCCGATACCCAACCCGAAGAAGCCGTCTGTTGCATAGGGAAAGCTCCCATGTGACCGGGGGCGAGAAGACCAGCCTGTTGCATTGAAGGAGAAACCAACTGGGCATATGGAACCTCTGGAGTGTGAACAGTGGTAGAAGCGACGGAAGCAGACCGAGACATGGTAGCGTCGTAAGGGATTCCGGCGGAAAGACCGGTAGAGTTCGTTGGAGACAGTTCTTGGGTTGTGGGAAGGAGAAGAGAGGCGTCAATGGAAGGGGTTAAACGGGGAGCATATGATGGAGATATGGGAAGACCGGCAGGAGCGGTTTGTGGAGAGTATTCGTTGGGTCCGGCTGTGTAGATGGGAATGGCCCAGTACTCTTGTTGATTGGCCATTTTTGATGTGTATATATTAGATGTGGAATGTATGGAAGACAGAGCGAGAGGCTGATTGATGAATTCCACAAACTGGATACTTGATAGAGTTGTTGATGTCAGTCGATGTAAAGATGTTGTAAGTAAAGAATGTAAAGTAAAAGACTCAAGTCAAGTTTGTTAAAAAGTATCACAAGTGAATAAAACAACAACAACGTTTTTGATAAGTCTCCAGAACAAGAAGGAGACACACTTCTTATATGTCGATATCAACTTGTAATCCACGAGATGGTTATATAAATTCGATAATACCAAAGGCCGTGGGGCAGAGTCAAAAAGAAAAAAAGAGAAAAAGAGGAACGATAAATTGGAGTTAAATTATCAGTGTGAACCGTGGGGTGTATTCTTTACTAGAAACACGCCCATGTGAAAATATAATTTGAAACCTTTTGATAAAAAATACGATTCATTAGGTAGAGAAAAAATTCCAATAGCCTGGTTGACAGTAAGTGTTGTCGTTGAAGCCACAGTTGATCACGACTCATGACACTGTTTTCACGGGATACAACACTTTACTTATGTGTGTACCTGCCAAAAATCAGATCAGAGTATTTGACTGGTTGAACTACGACTTGACAATTTTGTGTACATACGTATGTATATACCTCTAGTATCAAGACAAGTATAGATATATACATGTCGCTCTCCGTTTTGTTCCTTGCATAAGTTTCCGTTCCCGTCATTCACATGAATCCATTCCCATTACAAGTCATCAATCAATCAATCAACCAAGATACTCGGCCAAGTCGGCTCATCATCAAATCCAATTAATCTCAAAAGTGGAGTCAATTCAGTCCTCCTTCCTTCTCCTAACTTTCTCTTTCGACAAGGATCGCGTATAGATTTCTTGCCCTGTTAACTATAGATGTAGTAGTAGTAGGTGCCTGCCGTAAATCTCAGGGTTCAATTCAACCCTTGTTTAGGTAAGCTTTCCGGAGATAGCTATGTGTGACCGACAGTTTACATGTCCGGCGTAAAGGGCCGGGTACAGTCACATTTCACTTTTGTCGGTGCAGAGAGGGATGGAATAGATGTCACACATTAAACTAAGGAGGGGGGGACCCCTTACCGATTACTAGGGAAGTATTTGAGTTTTTTGGGGGTTTTGGGTAGTAAAACTGTATGATTTGGTGATGATAATAGTTCTTCTACTTCTTCTTCTTCAGCTTTCATTATCAATCACACATAATCTTTACTTTTTCTGAATCTAAGTTGCCCGCTTAAAGTAATCAAACATATATGGTCACAGATACTATAGCCATAGTCAGTTTTGTTCCAGCCTCATAGGTTCACGTAACTTTCCTTATATATCAAAAAACGGGGATCCCAATACCTGGTTCATCCGATACCCCATATCATTGATTTTCAAAAATTTCCCAATTCGGAAGTTCTTGCGAAGAGGTGGGTTCTTGTATCTGATTTCTCTATATACCACCCTAACTTGGAAAACCAAAAAAAGGGATTCTATACTTTGAAGCTAAGGAGGTCTGCCGAGATACTATAGTCTTGGTTTCGGTTAGTGACGTGGTTTTTCTGGGTATCTACGGTTAGATAGTCTTAGTATGTAAGCAAAACTTTACTGGTCAAACTTGTTATAACCAAGTGGGGTCTATCAAGACTCGACATCCTTTCCATCGGTCGGTTCCGATCAAAAACGTCGGCTTCTCTTTCCCGGAGGATCAAGACATCATCTAGACTCTTGACTTTAAAACCCACACCAAGTGGACACTTCTTCACTAATACACATTCATGTTGTTATATCAATCATAGTCTACGTATAGCATGATGTATGTATACACCTGTAACTTGTCTACCAAATCACGGGCGGAAAAGAACGGTAAGCATGGGTCACTACGTTTCAATCATCTAACACACCAGTAAAGACTTTCAGAAGGTTGATCGACGCATGACAAATTCTTTGTCGCCTCTTTTTTTTTCGCCCACAAGGGTGTATTGTGTATACAATGACCCCAAGTCCACGGTTAACTATGTCCTATACATGGATTATCGAACCCTCACCCTCACACACACACATTTTTTGTTGCTGATTCTTGTTGTTTTTGTCCATGTACTGTGTATGTGTATGTACAGTCCCTTTCGGGGACCACCAACAGGGGGTTTGTTCGCCGACTATACCCCAGTCATAGACTTCCAAACACGGTATTTCTCGCTATGTCATTGAGTCCGAGTGTCTGACAGCCAGCCAGCCCAGCCAGCCCAGCCCAGTAAACCAACAACTGTAATTAACCCTACCATATGTTGAGTTGTTTGAAAGATCTATATACAAAAAGGAAAGGAAAGGAACAATAGATCCGAGTGACAGAATCTAGACTTACGGTTAAATATGTCGGTAATACTAGAATAATGACGTTATGTTTGTAGATGAAAAGGATGAGGCTTATACACTTTGAAGGATACTATGTGGCAATGACAAGACGGTTCGAACAGTCCTAGCGGAAACGGAACGTCCGAGGACGCGAGGTACCGAAGACGGATAGTTAACGTTGATGTCATGGGTAAAACTGACAAGTCAGGGCTCGTCTCGANTTTGTAGATGAAAAGGATGAGGCTTATACACTTTGTAGGATAAGATGTGGCAATGACAAGACGGTTCGAACAGTCCTAGCGGAAACGGAACGTCCGAGGACGCGAGGTACCGAAGACGGATAGTTAACGTTGATGTCATGGGTAAAACTGACAAGTCAGGGCTCGTCTCGACTTCCAAAACGAGTCCCAAGACTCCATGGAATCAAAAGAAGCAAGTTCTGAATCTCTTCTCTTACAAAAAGTTACTTCCTGCAATAATCACATGTCATTCAAATCCATACAATGCTTCTAAAAACCCTTATCCACTTTCTTTAATATCTCCGCAAAAAAAAAAGACCCCATCAAATCNACTGACAAGTCAGGGCTCGTCTCGACTTCCAAAACTCCATGGAATCAAAAGAAGCAAGTTCTTAATCTCTTCTCTTACAAAAAGTTACTTCCTGCAATAATCACATGTCATTCAAATCCATACAATGCTTCTAAAAACCCTTATCCACTTTCTTTAATATCTCCGCAAAAAAAAAAGACCCCATCAAATCTTCCGAAAACGGTAATTCTTACAAGACGCTACTACGCGATCCCTGTCCCGCTAATAACGGCGATAAATGGTGAAATTACCAGGGAGTACAAGAGTCCACATAAAAAGCAAGAGAGTCTAGACAGACAAGACAAGAAGAGTACTGGTTGGTTGGTTGGTTGATCTAGTCTTTGGTCTTGGCATAAGAAGACGGGTTACTTTGCCGGTGGTCAGGGACCATGTTGTCTTTTTTAGTGTCTTCTTTGTGTTGCCGTCAATCAAGACAAGAGACAACACAAGGTATGTACAATACTTGAGGGTTATTCTTGGCTATGAAGAATGATCAACATGATGAGGTTATTGTATGTGTGACCTACTTGACAAGATATATCAAGACCTTCTTGTCTCTATGCATTGATAATCTTAATGAACATACAATAGAATCTCCCAATACTCATGCAACATAGAAACCTGTATGTACATACGTATGTATGTACCCCCACGATACATATCCAAATCAACCATCCAAAACCATCGTCCCACAAGAAACGCCGCAAACGTCAAAATCACCACCAGATCCCCCCAAAAAACGTCCTAATCCAAAACCCCACAAACTAAAGTCTAAAGTCACGCCCCCCAAAATCAAGAACCTCTTTATCCACGCCCCATAAGCTTCCTAATCCAGTAATTATGCCCATGCCAGATCGTCATTCTGATCTTCTCACCAAAAATTAACCGAGCTCACTCGCCTCACTCGCCAGTCCAATCTCAATCGCCTCTGCCGTCCTCTTCGCGGAAACATGTTCGATTTGCAAGAGAACCGCCCCCCCCGTCTGCCCCCCCTAGTCACTTCACCCAAGCTACTCTTCATTCCATTCTCTCGAAAAAGTCCCATATCTTAAAACTGCCATTTCTGGAAATTTTCTCAAAAACCTAGACCCTGGTCTTCGTTATATATATGCATGCATGGCATACATCCATGTCAAATCTGGAGTATCACGAGTCTAACCAATTTAGGAAACCCTTTCGAGCTCCATTCTGTCCGTTCATTGGACGAAACAAATACAAGGATATATCCTCCCCCCCCAAAGTCTCTTGTACCAAAAACCAAAGCAACTGTCCAAAAAAACCAAACACTATAAAACTGGGAAACCAAAGAAAAACGCACAGACCAACTCCAATACTCCCATACACGTCACGACCAACGGATTTGTCTGTCTTGCCATGTAAATCCGATGTGGGGAGGGAAAACTTGTAAAGAAGGAAGGAAGGGAAGAAAAAGGGAAGGGACGGAAAGGGGGGGTAGGGGTGTGGTTTATGGGAATTACTGGATTAGGGAATACTTGATGGGTGTGTATATATGTATGAAAAGAAAAAGGCTGTCGGGGATATTTTTGACGATGCATTGTGGATGTTGTAGACTATGACAAGTAAGAAAAAAGAAAAGTAGTTTTGGCGGTGGTGGTGGTAGTGGGGGATTTTGTTGATGATGGCGGCTGCAGGTGATCTAGGACCCGAATGCGAGATTTAACGGCGTTTAAAGAAAGGTTGGAGTTTCTATTACACCAAGATATGAAAATGTTGTCAAGTGAGGCTCAGCATGTCAATGATCAAAGTCTCGTCATTCGGGAGGAGGGGAAGGGACCGATGCCTCCTCCTTCTTCAACCAACCAACTACCAAATATTTTTTGTTCGGGACCGATTCAACGGGTTCCTTTTCTTTACCCTGTAACCGCTATAAGTGGGTCTTGTCTACAGGGGTATTTTCCCCAGTTTGTTATACTTTGATGGTTTGGCACTTTGTCAAGTTTGACTTATTGACCTGACCTGAACTTGACTTACCGTGGATATGGATCTTCCAAGAAGTTTTTGAATAATGGTTCACTCGTTCGTTCATTCGGTCTTCCGTGAATATCAAAAAAAGACCCAAACCAGTCAAATCCACGGTACCCATAAAACCTATTATAGTCCCGGATCTACATACATCAACCAAACTATCGTACTAAAATCTCTGTCTTGGTGAAGAATCTCTTCCACAAATCTGGGTTTAGCCCATCTTTACTCGGTCTTAGCGTCAAACTAAAACATTATCAACTAAAGCTTTTGATTGGTTGAAATACGATCTTGTTACAGTCGAGTCATGGTAGTGTTAGGGTTAGGATCTCACTACATTGTTCAAAAAAAGACAAAGCGTGATGAGTGATCAAGACTAATGATGGATTGTAGGTTACATTGTATAGACTTCTTTGTTGTCTCAGGCTGGTGGATTGGACGACATTAGTGAAAAGACCCTTATTGGGTAAGGTGCGAGTTATTATGTTTGACAAAGACATGTAACGTGAACGACCAGTAGTATTCTAAAGTAACTTGATAGAGACTACAGTATGTATGTACGTATGCGTTAACGCCTCATTTCATGATTCTTTCTTTCAACTTTCTTTCCTCCTCCTAATCATCTCAATAAAAAACTCCATCTTATGCATGTAAACGCCCGACTTCCATGTCCCAAGATATACACACATTCTCTTTCTGTATGTACACCCATGTTAATTCCGAGTCTCCGGACGCTCACAGACGGGGCGTCAGATCTATTCACTACTAACCAACCAATTATCTCCATTCCCGTCTTCTCTCCTCACCGCACGGCTTCCATCCGTCGTAACAAAATCCAGTGTCACAATGAATGAATTGCCAAATCCGGTAATCCCAAATTACGAACAAAGAGGGTAAGATGTGTGCGGCGCAGTTGGCTTGCCTTTTTTTTTCATCCCGTGGGGTTTGTGTTTCTCTCTTTTTTTGTTACCGCTGCTGGCATCTTGTGTTTGTGCTTTATGTGGGGTGTAGAGGAAATATGTCACTTTACTTCACGTGCATTGAACAAATTCCACTCTTCTTTCCGCCCTGTCTACTTGGTAACTTGGCATGTATGTACATACATACATACATACATACATAGTAACTCACAGACAAACATACAGTTCACCGTTCCCCTCGGGCCTGCGTTCGTCCCCTCGGCTTTACATACTTTTCCTTCAATACTCCTATACCCACATATCAAGCATATCAATAACACTGTTACATCGTCAAAAAAAAGCTGTTCAGTAATCCATCCTAAAACAGGTCACCGTACCTTATACCCCCCGGCGTNACTTCACGTGCATTGAACAAATTCCACTCTTCTTTCCGCCCTGTCTACTTGGTAACTTGGCATGTATGTACATACATAGTAACTCACAGACAAACTGTACACTTCACCGTTCCCCTCGGGCCTGCGTTCGTCCCCTCGGCTTTACATACTTTTCCTTCAATACTCCTATACCCACATATCAAGCATATCAATAACACTGTTACATCGTCAAAAAAAAGCTGTTCAGTAATCCATCCTAAAACAGGTCACCGTACCTTATACCCCCCGGCGTTCCGGCGATAGTCTTGTCTTGTCTTCTCCATGAATGCATCTGCCACGCCACGCCACCGTGCGTTACATGTCCTTTTTTTCTTTTCTCTTCTCTTTTCTGTCCTTTGCGAGAATTACCGTACACGGTAATCTGCCAAATGCCCCCTGTATCGTCACTCGTCTTCGCTTGTTTTTTTTTTTTTCCACGACGGTATTTTTCCAAATCGTTAGGACATGATTATCCTCGGAAATTCCACCGCTATCTTGATTTCTGTAGTAACATGGGTATAGACATTGTATGTGTCCAGTACACATGTACATACGTATGTACATAGGTTCATCACTGTGATCACTAATTCAGATAGCATTGTACATACAATAGACTATCTAGATCTTATATGTCCTTCTTCTTCTCCGTCTTCTCATCATTCACCCCCACGAATTCCAACAAATCCAAGGTCCCGTCACCGTCACACTTTCTGTCCCAGCAGCCCGAGCCCGAGGTCCAGATATTGGGTGATACATTGTGTCAAGTGGCGTACAGTACTTTGACGCCTTCTTTTTTTTNTTTCCACGACGGTATTTTTCCAAATCGTTAGGACATGATTATCCTCGGAAATTCCACCGCTATCTTGATTTCTGTAGTAACATGGGTATAGTTATTGTATGTGCGCCGTACATACATACATAGGTTCATCACTGTGATCACTAATTCAGATAACATTGTACATACAATAGACTATCTAGATCTTATAGTTCCTTCTTCTTCTTCGTCTTCTTCTCATCATTCACCCCCACGAATTCCAACAAATCCAAGGTCCCGTCACCGTCACACTTTCTGTCCCAGCAGCCCGAGCCCGAGGTCCAGATATTGGGTGATACATTGTGTCAAGTGGCGTACAGTACTTTGACGCCTTCTTTTTTTTTTTTTTTTTTNTTGTTGTTGTTGTTGTTACCCTTCTACACCACGTTCATCACACCCCATCCGTCCGTCAAAGCCAAAAATTCCTTCCCTTCCCAATGATTTGGAATTCATCCTAGTCTCTTAGTCAATCATCCCCGGTCTCTTTTTTTGGAAATCTAAACCAAACTTCCGATTTCCAACATAATAAACTGTAGTTACCCTGACTCGACAACAACCACAGAAAGGACGCTAGTCTCTTTCTTGTCTATTGTATATGTACATAGATCGTTGGTAAACCTGCATAATCGTAACATTCCCTTTAGAACCTACTATATGTCTTAGGGTTAGGAATCATATCTAATGACATAACAATTCCGGCAGTTTTGACTTACATCCGAGTCGCTTAGGGAGAAGTGCCATGTGTAGATGAAATCGGTCAACGTGGACTTTGACTGGTCGGTGAGTTATTACTATTGATTGATTTCACGATACGTTTTAGACTTCGCCAGGGTATACAATCTTTGTATGTACAACATACAAGCGCCCCCTTTTTTTTAACTTCCGGTGTCTTTACTCGTTGTTATACTGTTCTTTTGTTGAATCTAGTACATACATACATGAATATCGTGTTCCCCGACCAAAGGTAACAAGACACAAATAGTTCAATCAAGACATACACACCCCCAAAAGAACGCAAGACCGAAAAAAAAGGGACCCAATCGCCCGGGCGCTGCCGCCCCATTCCATTCCATTATCCTTTTCTCCCATCTTATTATCACCCTCCCTTACTTGTTGTTCTTGTTCTTGTTCTTGTCACATCACATCGGCGACCAGTTCGGCGACCAGTTCCTTTTCTCCCTTGTCTCTTTCTACCCGTCACAAGAACAACAACAAGAGACCTGAATTAGGGAAAAAAAAAAACTTACTTGTAAAGTATGTACCCTCCTTCATCTGTCAAACCAACCAACGGAATCATAGGAATCACATATTGTATGTACAGAGTCAAGTCACGAAAAAAAAAGGGACGCCACAAACGCCACATACGCCACGGGATTTGGAGCTTTGCGGGGGTTATTGGAATTACCGGTTTGGGAAAATGTTGGTTGGAGATTGTAGATGAAGATGGTTATCGGTATCATGGAAACATATGTATGTACATGCATACATACGCCTACACGAGTCAAGTAAATACTTACGTTCGTACATCCCGAAATATACCCACATGTTCACTCATATGGAGAAAAAAAAAAAAAAGGAAGAGGGAAATCGGAGGGTCATTACAACACCAGCTGAGTACGTTAATTTAGTGGAGACGGAGGCCTTACAGTATACACACCACCCCAAAAAAGAAGGAAGCTCATCAACCTTCCCGCAAAACAAATCTCCTACGTAAAATCTCCCTCTAACAAAATCTGACGTCAACTTCTCAATCTCAAAGAAAGCTCCTTACCCTTCCAAACCACGAGCTCTACACGCGAACTCCACGAGCAACACCAGAACCAACATGCACCTCAACTTCAAGAAACCCCCCCAAAGCCCACCAAGAAAGAAAGTCACATGAAAAAAAGCACCTCCTAAAAGGGTAACCACCCCACCAATCCAGATCCATCCATCCATCCATCCCAAGCCTCCAAGATCGACATTTTCCCCTCCCGCTTCCGTGCTAGCCGCTATAAAAGTATTTGGAATCGGGCCTTGCTTCTTTTATGTGGTGGTCTGGGTCTATCCATGTTACCCAACTCCCTGGTTCTTTTTTTTTCTTTCCTCTTTTCTTTTCTAACCAGTCTCGTTCATCTATTCGTCTGTTCAGTCTCGTCTTCTGGATAATCTGGTACCTACTCTACTCTACTCTACCAAAAAAAAGTTACAAAACCCCCTGTCCTGCTGAGATTACCTCATCCATCACCCTTTAAAGCCCGTTCCAGCCCCGTCTGCCGCTCCACTTCATTGCTTTGCCGCTTCGGGTAATCTCGTGGGATCCTTATCAAAACGGCCGGCATTATCGGGAGGATTAAAGAGTAGACGAGGGTTTTTGGGACCTCTAGTTTATAGATTAGGGTTAGAGGATTGCATGTGGTGGGTAGGACGACATCATGGGATTTTTTTCTTTTTGAGAGAGAGAGGGGAACGAGAATGTGTTCAATTACTTTCCAAGTCAATCAATTGAACTTTACTTCTGTTTTTGGGATGTAGGGTGGTTTTAGATGACTTGATCAGAGACTTGACCAGAGACTTTACGGTGATTAGAGTTGTATACATACTCATTGTATCTTTGTACATATATATCTAGAGACTTGATCACAGACTCAATCACTGACTCAACTAAAGGCCCTACTTATACATATCTAAGACAACCTCGACAAGTTAGACAAACGCCACCAAAACACTCTTCCCTAATTGGTCATCTTCCAAGTCTCCTCGAATCACTGAATCTCCTTCAAATATCAATCTACATACATATCTTGATACACATCATTCTACACGTATGTACATTCCAACACTCTGCGTATGTTGTATATCCATCCATATGTAACAAACCATCCCTTCAAGCCAAAACCCCAAAACCCAACCCCACCAAAATTGACCGCCATTTGTCCTCCCATCCCGACATAAAACAAAGATAAATAAAGCAAAAAAAAAAAAACGCCACGGCTTAAAGGCGTCTGGAACACCTCAATGCAGGGTGTCTTTGCTATTTGGAATTGTTGACGTTGTACTCGTTTACGCCCTGCCGGAGAGGCGGAAGACGAGGCGGGGAAAGGGATGCCATGGTACATACGTAAGGAGGTATACCGTCCAAAGAAGGCAAGGTCATGGTCAAGAATGTGGCAGTTGAGAAACGGGTGTTGGTGCGGTGCTTATATGTATGTAGATTAGCCGGAGACGAGACGGACTATCATGGAGGCTTCGGAAAGCTAGGTATCTTGCCGAAGAGGGGAAGGAGGAGGGGTAACTTGGCGTTTTTGTTTGTCTTTGTTCGTTGTACATACATACATACATACATACATACATACAACGTATCCTTCCTTTGGCGACACTCGTCGATGGGTGGAGTCGTGTAGTAACCAAAGGTAGTATTGACGTGGCCGTTGTCTAGGGACGCCTCGTTTTTACCTCATGTATATGCGTTACAAGAGAAGACAAAGAGAAGAAAGGGAAGAAAAGAAAAATAATGTCCACTCAACGAATCAATGGATGAGGAACCTGGATTGGCGAATGGGGGCGTTGAATCGGTGAATTTTGTCGGTGGCGTTGCTTTTGTGGACACCGCTATTTTACCGAGGGAGACGATGTTGTATGCATATTTTGCTTTTGCGAAACGCCTAATCATCGAACTTTTAGGTAGGAATCCACCATATCGTGACTAGAACCATTGACCAACAGACGTATGTATGTACGCATGTAGACAGACACATCATGTTCATGACTGACTTGTCAACTGTACATGTCCGAACATCTGGTTAGACTGTTGCAGGAACCTCTCGCCAACCTAACCCCGCTTCTTGCCCATCTAGCATTTTCATTCCTGCTGCTTTACAGACCTCCAGTACAACACTCCTTACAGCCCGAACATTTCCCAATGTAGCTCCACCATTCAAAGTCCCCTTTAAATGCCCCTTTAGTTGAGGGTTAACCTATCCAAAGTCAGTCACTGTTCCCCATAGAACCCCCTTCTCTTCTCCATTGAAAAAACTTACATCCTGAGGAATCAACGCCGCAAGTAGAACATATGATGTCTCCTCTGGCGACAATACACTCGTGTTACTAAAGACATAACCATAAAGTAATCGGGCAAGCATTCCCAGATCCTCAGTCCCGCACGAGTCAAGATTTCCCTGGATCCGCTCGGCGACTTTCCCATAAGTGCTATCCCAGAAACTCTGTCCGCGCGCCAAAATGTCCACCGGGTTACCACTCGTGATTTCTGTGCGCCGGTTGGTCACCGATGTCCCTGGAAGATCCAACAAGTTATCGGGAGTCGCGCCCTTCAATGTCGTAAGTGCGTTGATCGTCTACCATTGTTAGTTGTCGGACAGATTCTCAAATAGTCGCGGTACATACTTTCGGTAACCCCCCAATAGGCGCCGCCTTAATCAAGGCCTCTCTCAACCGCCGACTAATCGACAGCTTGTCCTCATCACTGGGCAAACAATCATGAGCGTCCCCTCCAAACTCAAGCGCATGTCTATACACTCCAGGAATCTCATTCGGCCGATTCAATACCGATAATGTCGTGCCAGTCACATAATACCACGTATCCTTCGGCAATCCCGGAGTCCGCCGAATCGCCCTCATAAGCCCCGGCGTAATAATCGGTGAAGCCATCATTTATGTGAAACAGTTCCCCTCATCACCATCGCTTTCACCGACTCGTGCACCTCTCCAAAAACAACTCACCACACAAACCCTAAGAACCCTAGTACATATCACCGCCTGCCTACTTGGGGCTCAATCAATCCTAAAAGGGAAAGCTCGCGAGGCTATTTTGCCGCCGGGAGCTTAGGACATTAACGATGTCATTATGGACCTTTACGTGGCAAGTAGCATACGACAAAGAGTATCAGACTGTTCAGTCTGGATGAGAAGCTGGTTTCTTCTTTTCATGCGTTTTCTTTGCTCANCCTCATCATCATCGCTTTCACCGACTCGTGCACCTCTCCAAAAACAACTCACCCACACAAACCCTAAGAACCCTAGTACACATCACCGCCTGCCTACTTGGGGTTCAATCAATCCTAAAAGGGAAAGCTCGCGAGGCTATTTTGCCGCTGGGAGCTTAGGACATTAACGATGTCATTATGGACCTTTACGTGGCAAGTAGCATACGACAAAGAGTATCAGACTGTTCAGTCTGGATGAGAAGCTGGTTTCTTCTTTTCATGCGTTTTCTTTGCTCAATTGCCTTTATCAATGTTGATAGTCTATTGACATAGTTTTGTTCATTGTTGGAGACAATTCAATCGTCGTCATGATTGTCAACGTCTTTCATCACTACTACTGGGTGAGTGGTATATATGCGACCCTAACAAATATAACCCCGGGCCGACCGACTAACATGCCGTAGATCTCCACCGGCTTTGCACTTTTAGTGCTAGCCACAGCCTTTTACGAGTATCCGGGTTTTTACTCGGCGACCGTGTACATTTCACAGGATAAGCTGTGCCTTCTCATTCTCGTCAACTTTACATTCCTTCTCTATGCCTCGTTCATGCACATCCTCCGCCAGCTCTGCTTCGGCCCGCTCCGCCCGGCCGAGGTAGAGTTACTCTACGATCGTGCATGGATTGCCATTGTCGAGACATGCTTGGCTATGACGGTGTTCCGAGAGGAAATAGGAGCTTACTTCCTAACCATGTTTGTGGCGTTGCTGACTGGCAAAATTTGGTCGTGGATGGTTGATGGTAGAGTAGAGGTTCTTGAGCAGCAGCCACCTGCCAATCCACGGTTATTCCACGCAAGACTGGTGGCTAGTATGATTGTTAGTGCAGTGTACGATGTCGCCTTGATGCGGTATGCCGTTAGTGTGGTTATACAGCAGACAAGACCCACCATGATGGTCATGTACATGTTCGAGGCGGCCGTTCTTTTGACGGCCACGGGACACACTATCATGAGATATCTGTTTGTCATTTTGGAAGGACAGATTACGAAGCAACAGACGCGGGTTATGCTCGAGGCTAGACGTAACGAGGCTAAAGAAGAGGCCCTGCGCATTCTGGAGGCGAGAGAGAGAGACCCCGAGTCTGAGGAAGCCCAGAAAGAGATTCCCGACCCGAATGATATCGAGGAAATGGACATTGAAGTTTCTGGTTGGGAAAAGAAGGGACAATATATTTTGATTGTTGATCTGTTGACTGGTAAGTTGACATCTCGTACTCCATTCATTTTCACATACTAACACCCCACAGATGTCACTAAATTCATGATCTACATCACCTTCTTCGCCATGATGTTCTTCTTCTACGGCCTTCCTATTCATATCCTCCGCGACATCTACGTAACCGGTGCCTCAGTTTTCCGCCGTGTTACTCTCCTTCTCAAGTACCGTCGTGCAATGGAGAATATCAACCAATACCCCGACGCTACTGCTGAGGATCTCGGCCGCGAGGACACTTGCATCATCTGTCGCGATAACATGCGGCCTTGGGATCCCACCGCCGCCAACAATATCGACCGCGTGAGACCCAAGAAGTTGCCGTGTGGACATATCCTTCACCAGGGATGTCTCAAGAATTGGTTGGAGAGACAACAGGTTTGCCCTATTTGCAGAAGAGCCGTCAGTGACCCGAGACAACCCACCACTCCCGTGGTTGATCAGGCCCAAGGACAAAATGCACAAGATGAAGAAGCGCCTGGTATCCAGGGACCCGACCAGAACCAGGGCGTCGATGTCCCAAATCTTCATCGCCAGCTATTCCACCCCGACCAGGAGCCGCCAGCACAACAACAGCCAGCACAACCAAGACCTGCTGCTGGGAACCAAGCTGCCCCCGATGGTATCCGTGAATACCAATTCGGCCCTATCCGCTTCCGCATGCAAATAGGCAACGCCATCAACCAAGCCAACCAAGTTCCTGTCCCCCCCAACGCAAGACCCGCCGCAGCCGATCCGGCTGCGCCAATCCCCGCTATCCCTAGACAGAACCCACAGGCCAGACACTACCCCGGAACAGCAACTCTCCTCCGAGCCTTTGCGCCGCCTCCCCATCCGCACCGGAGTGGTTTTAACAGCCCCCGGCCACGTGTAAACACCTCTAGAGAGCCAGGGCCACGGCCATGGGCAGGTGTTGATTTAGTAGAGCTTAGCGCGGAGGTTGCCAGGGGACGGGCAGCTCTTCAGAGTGCTTTGAGGGAGCTTGGGAGGGCTGAAGAGGAAGTGGTGTTTAATGAGAGAGTTTTGAAAATGTTGGAGGATGCGGTTGAGGGGAGGGAGTCTGATGGACAGGCTGAGGCTCCTGAGGGGTTGGTTCTGCCTGAGGGGTGGAAGTTTTATCCTGCCAAGATGGAGAAGGAGAAGTCTACTGAGGTAGTTGATGTGCCCGAGAAACAGGCACAGGAACAGTCACAGGAACAAGGTGAGAGTTCAGGTTCACGTCGGGTCACGGTAGAGCAGGTCACGGATCAGGACCTTGGGTTGTAATTCTGTTTATAATTATTTACTGGATTTTGTTCATTATATTTTATTTCTTAATGTACATGTGCATTTACGCAATAGTCTTCTCAATCAGCTCAATGCCGTGCTTCTCCTTGAGCTCCTTCATCAAGGGGTCGTTGATCTTGGAGTTCATGGGGGCAATGACACCGCGCTCGTTAAGAGTGCCGTTCAGAACCTGCTGGACAGCAACGGCGCAAGGGACACCGACAGTCTTAGCCATGGCAGAGTAACCACCGGAACCGTAGGGCTCACCGTACTCGCACAGGGTAGAAGTGCGAGTCTCGCGCGAGCCATCAGCGTTCTCAATGATGAACTTGTGCTGAAGCATGACAAAGTCACGCTCACCATCCTCGAACTGCATCTTCTGCTCAAGAGTGGCGCAGAGGGTGTCGAGGGGGTTACCACGGGGAGTGATCTGGGCGTCGGAGAAGAGACCGATCCAGCGGAGACCAGCGAGAATGCGGGCCTTGTCCTCCTCAGAGTCGAAGGTGGCCTTGGAGATAATGGCGGCCTCGAGGGTGGCGGCGTCGGAAGACGAGGTGCCGAGGACGGAAGCGGTGGCTTCCTTCCAGGTGCGGGGGGTGGAGAGAGTCTCGGTGGTGACGTCGGAGAGGAAACCGATTTGCACGAGGACACGGATGAACTGGGGGAAACCCTGGTATCTGAGGGTACCGCGGACAATGGTCTGGGCCTCGGGGATGTTGTAGCGCTCGCGGTAGGGGGTTGAGTCACGGTTGGGGTAGGCGACGAAGGCGTAGCCGGGGTAGATGAAGTAGGGCTTGGCGGTACCCATGAGGTCGGCCGAGGCAATATCGACGACCTTACCGTCACGCCAGTACTTGGCGGCGTTGCGGAGGGCTAAAAGGACACCGCGGGATGACCAGGAGAACTTGTAGCCGAGCGGGTTGTCGGAGTTCTCGGGGGCGGGGAGACCACCGCAGAAGGAGTGGAACTCAATGATCTTGCCACCGGCGGCGTGAACCTCCTCAATGGTCTTGACGGCATAAAGGTGGTCCAGACCAGGGTCAAGACCAATCTCGTTCATGACGGTGATACCCGCCTCCTTAGCCTTCTCATCCAGAGCCATCATGGCGGGGGAGACATACGAGGTAGTCACGACATGCTTCTTGGCACGAATAGCAGACTCGATAACGGTAGCGTGGAAAGTGTAGGGGATAAGCGAGATGGTAAGATCGTGAGCGGCAACGGCGGCGTCAAGAGCAGTGGGGTCGGTGACGTCGAGGGAAATGGGGGTGGAGAGGGGGACGCCGGCGGAGAGCTTCTGGGCGGACTCGAGAGTGCGGCAGGCGACGGTGACGGGGATACCGGCGGCGGAGAGAACGTCGAGGGTGGGGCGGGTAACGAAGCCCGCACCGAGCATAAGGACCTTCCTAGGANCGTGTTAGTGGCGGGGTGTGTGTGTGTCGGGGAGACTTTCCGTAGTATGAACGTACTGGGGAGACATTTTGATGGATGGATGGATGGATGGTGAAGGAGTTTAAGTTGGTGATAGAGCCGGAATTGGCAAGTTTTTATCTGGTTGTCTGCTACGGCAGGGTTCCTGTCATTACTACTACACTGCGTGACTCTTAGCTGCTTTGCTTCCTTAGGCTTAGACAGGCACAGTAAGAATGGCATTTCCGTTTGGGGCTAGTTCATGGTGGGGTATAAGCCGCTATCGGAATGATAATGGTGGGGGTCAGAATTGACCAATGAGGGATGAGTGCTTATATACAAGTGGCGTTGACCGAATGTGGCTTTCGGTGGGTAGAACCCTAGGGATAAGGGTGTATGTCACGTGGAAGAAGGTGGCTGATCTGGATGATTGGAGGTGTAGATGTATAACTGAAAGAGTCTAGACCATATGACTTTGTCAGGAATACTCATGTCTCTACCGAAGTTCCACTCGCATCCGAAGATCCGGGATAGATAGAGGAGTAGATAAAGAAGGCTGTGTAGGTATTGATTCGAACCGACAAGATATTTGAATGCGAGAGAAAAGACTCATTTGATGATGTAATGAGGCGACGGGCCAGAGGATTTCATGGATCTGGTCAGGCTGTATTATGCATGTCCTTCCTCAATTGGGGCGGTGTATGTGTGGGGATTTGCGGTTTTGTTTGGTTGGGCTGGGTGTTCGTTTTCCGGGCGGTTTGGTTCGTCTGTCGGTCGGTTGTTTGGTGTTCAATTAGTAAGAGGGACATGCCCTAGACATACATGCAACAGCCGGACGGAACGGAATAGTAGCATGGATGGACAGGGTTTCCTCGGTGTGACGTGTAGGATTCATCATGATGCAAGGCAACAGGCTCGAGGTTAGGTAGAAATCTATGCATATTGTGGACACGACAGATGGAAGTATGCACTTGGCATGTATGTTTAAACACAATGTGTTCAACTACCACGCATGCGTACCCATCATAGCTGCAAGAAACGCCCGTCAGCAGCCCGTCCGTCAGCAGACAGCCACGGCGTTTATATGTCTGTATGCACGCTGTATGCACGCTGCATGTACATACGAAAGGGAGAAATGGAGACTTTATACCGAATGAATGAAATGGGTTACAACATGATAGCCACGTCTTTTCGGGCGAAATATGTACATATGTGTTGGATGTAGAACAGGGGGATTGTTGATCTACTGTTGATCTTGGAACCTACAACCTCCCTTTTCTGAATATAGAATCAAGTTTTTTTCCTTTTCCTTTCTCTTTGTTCACTTACTTTCATCGTGATAATATCCGGGTGGTTACTTTGTTCGTAAGTTACCCCGTTAGTGACTTCCTTGTTATATTCCTTGGTCTTTCTCGGTATTTAGCCAAGGCTNTACCACGCATGCGTACCCATCATAGCTGCAAGAAACGCCCGTCAGCAGCCCGTCCGTCAGCAGACAGCCACGGCGTTTATATGTCTGTATGCACGCTGTATGCACGCTGCATGTACATACGAAAGGGAGAAATGGAGACTTTATACCGAATGAATGAAATGGGTTACAACATGATAGCCACGTCTTTTCGGGCGAAATATGTACATATGTGTTGGATGTAGAACAGGGGGATTGTTGATCTACTGTTGATCTTGGAACCTACAACCTCCCTTTTCTGAATATATAATCAACTTTTTTTTTTCTTTTCCTTTCTCTTTGTTCACTTACTTTCATCGTGATAATATCCGGGTGGTTACTTTGTTCGTAAGTTACCCCGTTAGTGACTTCCTTGTTATATTCCTTGGTCTTTCTCGGTATTTAGCCAAGGCTAGAGAAATATGTGGTTAAACCGGAACCCAATTATTCCCATGAGACTTTATGCATCAAGAGACCTCCGACCCGAGTCCTAAAAAGACAACCCGATATTCCCCCGTTTATTCGAAGGAAATAGAAGTCTATTCCATACAATATCCGATCCTAGTCTTGAGTATGACATCCATGATTCATTTAGATCTGTGTCGTCATTTTGAGGTCCCCGCTATGGTTCATATAAGCCCCTCTATCTAGCCTAATCGGATTTCAAGTCATCTTTGGCTTGGTCCATTCCGACCCGATTAATAGCTGACAAACTACATAAACCACATAGCACGCAACTTTACTTTTATCTCCATCAAATCCACGTCAAAGCCGCCAATCTAATCTAGTTCGGATTCGCCCTTACCCAAAAAGAAAGAACCTAGCACGGGACGTCTCTCGGGTTTTATTCCCGAATCCGCACTCAAAAACGGCTTATATATACATGGTTGCCATCTCCACCTTGTCTCCATCCCACTATCCGCCCGCCCGTCCAGCGTACGGACCTCTGAATATATGACAAACACAGACGATCCATCTCGGCCTAGCCGCTCAACCACTGCTACCGAGACTGAGACTGGCACTGCGACTACTCCCATTGACACTGAATCTGAGGGCAGACCCTTTAGCCCTGACCAACGCACGAGCACTTCTACATCCACTTCCTTTGTCAATCCGGATGACAACGCGCAACCGACAGACCGATTTTTTCAAAATTTGTGGGATATTCTTTACAACCCTTCGTTCCAGTACAATCCGGATTCTGCACAGGAAGCTGCACGTCCTGATTCCAATATCGTCACCGATACCGACAACCCGGATGGACACCAACCTGTTGTACCACCCGATTCTAATAGTACACTAGAGCCGGCCGAAGTTCAACTCAATCTGCCTGTGCATTTGCAGACTTTACTACATACCATCCTTCAACTACATTTACAAACCCACGTCAACGACTATATCGAAGACAATAACCTACCGTGGCTGCAAGAAGCACCAGCATCGTCATCGAGTAATAGTCTTGGATTATCAGAACCAAGAAATACTACATCACCTACTAGCGGGTCCCAATTAAGTCCAGCAGCTCTTCGTCGTCAACAACTAGACACTAGTCTTCTCGACATTCTCGGATATCAACAATATATCGCCGGACAATCACAAGCTTCCCATCGAAGACGTCCACGAACAAATCCTCTTCGGTTAGCAATAAACCATCTTGAAAAGCTTTCTCGCAAAATCGACCTACGGATTCTCGCAGCATCACCCCAATCCCCATTGAACCCCAAACGCCTCCCTAAATTGAAAGCTGCAATGGCTTCGGCATCGGTGAAACCTGTGGCTTGTGGCGGAGGTGTGAACGTGTCGATTAAGTTGGCAGAACCACATTTGTTTCTAGCAGGTTTCGATCACCATGGAAGACGGCGCGGAAGAAGAAGTGATGCTGGAAGCGCATTCTTAAGAGGAAGTTTAAGACTAGAGGTGACGAAACCAGTCAAGGTTAGAGCGATTTCTTTACGGCTTACCGGACAGGGGAGAATTGATTGGCCTGGAGCATGCGTTACAGTTGATGGACGGAGAAAAGACCATGAGTATCTACAGAGCTTGGAACAGGAGCTGAAATTCTTTGATGTTGTTGTTACCGATTGGGATACCGAGTGGGGAACGGCTTGTACATATACACCCCCATCAGACTCGGTTCTCGGCGCCCATAGCTTTGGACATTTCCAAAGACCTCATAGACATTCTATGATTCTGGCAGACTCGGTATCTTCTTCATCCGGTTCGGCTTCAGGTTCAGGTTCAGGTTCAAGTCACAACCACAGCCACCTTTTACGCCCTCGCGATCTCCGTCGTGTCTCAATAATTTCCACCGTCCACCATTCACGTTCACGCAGCGTTGATCGAAACCATAGGAAATCCGCTTCAGTCGCTGAAGTACACCGTGACTATAAGCGGTTTCTCCCTGGTACCTACGAATACTCGTTTGAAATTCCGGTCGACTATAGATATTGCGAGACTGTCAATTTACCCGAGGGCTATCTGAATTGGATGTTAACGGCGGATATTTCACGGCCCGGCCCATTTAAGCCGAATATTCATGGGTCGAGGGAGGTTTCAATTGTGCGGATTCCGGATATGATGAGTGTGGAGGTTTCAGAGCCGGTTGCTATAAGAAAGATGTGGGATAACCAGCTTTTTTACGAGATGGTTTTATCCGGAAGGACATTCCCCATCGGTTCTCAGTTACCATTGATGATCCGTTTGCAGCCACTCGATAAACGCGTCCAACTACTCAAGCTTAGAGTGTACATATCCGAATCCATCGAGTACATCTCCAAATACCACGACCCTGAAACGCAACAGCCCGTTCGGCGTAAAGACGCTCGACGCATGTTCCNATGGGTCAAGGGAGGTTTCAATTGTGCGGATCCCGGATATGATGAGTGTGGAGGTTTCAGAGCCGGTTGCTATAAGAAAGATGTGGGATAACCAGCTCTTTTACGAGATGGTTTTATCCGGAAGGACATTCCCCATCGGTTCTCAGTTACCATTGATGATCCGTTTGCAGCCGCTCGATAAACGCGTCCAACTACTCAAGCTTAGAGTGTACATATCCGAATCCATCGAGTACATCTCCAAATACCACGACCCTGAAACGCAACAGCCCGTTCGGCGTAAAGACGCTCGACGCATGTTCCTTGCCTTTGAGAAACTTGCCGGTCACCCGGTCGACGAAAAGCGTTTCCCGGGCTCTTCATTAACTTACCGGCGCGGAGGCGAAGTTACTGATCCGGACCTCCGATTAGCTCATCGGGCTGCCGCCCAGACTCGCGGTACCCTGCCGAGGGATTATGATGCGCGGAATCATCGGAGCCATATCAGTAATATTCTGGGAGAACTAGACTTGGGAATTGAAGAGCTTTGGGAGGATACGGAAATGGATATCAACGTGCAGATTCCGACGTGCAAGATGATGGATGCTCGCCCAGAAATCACAGTACATCCCGAAGTATCTTGGACCCGTTTCAATGTGCAACATTGGATTCGTGTGGTTCTTCGCGTGGCCAAGCGAAACTCGGTTGCCCCCGGGTGTGCCAAGAACCAATACGAAATCACGATAGAATCCCCCATCATGCTCACCAACTGTCGAAACAACGAGATGAGTCTCCCTGAATACACGCGTGCCAACGACCCCGTTGACACTCGGCCAACAAGAACCTGTGGGTGTCACGATGCGGACGTCACGCTTAGCGAGGCTGTACCCCCTGCTATCCCGGGACTTACGGCGAAGACTACTGTTGTTAGTTCAGTTGCCCCGATTGGCCCTGATAATACCGATGCCCCTTTGCCTGATGATACGTCTGTACGACGAATCTTGTCGCGCGCCCCGTCGTATAGGCCGAGAGCGTTTGCGGATCTTACTATTGACACATCGGGAGTTGCGCGTCCACTAGACGACGATATCCCATCGACGAATCCGAATCCAAACCCCTCACGAAACCCCGGAACCCCGTCTCTCCCGCCTAGATACGACGTGGTAGTTGGGACGCCGAGTGTTGATGGCTTAGCGGATTACTTCTCCCGGTTACAACATCATGATCAATCGACTTTACCAGCTTCGGTACAGGAATATGATAGTGATGATAGTGGAGAGACGACAGAGAGTCAGAGACTCGTTGATAGAGGAGGAAGGGTAAATGTGCGAAATCCAATGTCGCCTACTTTATTGAGAGCGCCGAGTCGCAGTTTGGATATACATCGGCCCCCTTTGCAGACGATTTTGGGGAATCGTTGATTTTAGAGGTTAATGATAATGACTATGATGTTTGTTTATTAGATTTTTGGTGTCATGTGTTGTATTTTGGTGTTTTGTAATGATGTCATCGCGCCTGTTGGTTTACCCCACATTAACCCCGCTCTAAGCGCATAGCACTTAAGCTGTAATGTAGTAATAGTTCCAGATGTCTACATTGTATAGTCAAACTATTAAACGCCATCAATTGATCCATCGCTTCTTTTCCACAACACAGTCGGAATCGTTTAATTGGACGTCAACTTTAAGTAAGCATGCCTTACATATAGCCGAGGCCGACATATCAGATCATAGTAGCATATTGGATTTGCGGTGATTGATGCGACGTACATACATAGGCTAATACATAGCTCAATGTGATTGGGATTCATGTATGGATGTATGTACATAGGTAGGCTGCGGAGACATGGAGGTTGTGATGATCTGACATGTTGGGCCGTTATGGATCATGTCATGAACTTGTTGGATGGAGGGTTTTCAATTCGCTTTTCGGATGGATTTGTCTAGACTTTGGGTGTTAAAACGGCAATTAGGAATTTCGCCTTTCATTAAGTTCTAGTAAATGATAGTTATATATACCGATCCGACAAGGCATCTCATATCGATAGGGTCAACCTCATTAGTACACCATATATTACAAGAAGAACGCCGCCTACTCCTTCTTAGCACCACCTTTCTCATGATGCACTGTATATCTCCCCGACAACNTATTAAACGCCATCAATTGATCCATCGCTTCTTTTCTACAACGCAGTCGCAATCGTTTAATTGGACGTCAACTTTAAGTAAGCATGCCTTATATATAGCCGAGGCCGACATATCAGATCATAGTAGCATATTGGATTTGCGGTGATTGATGCGACGTAGGCTAATAGCTCAATGTGATTGGAATTCATAGGTAGGCTGCGGAGACATGGAGGTTGTGGTGATCTGACATGTTGGGCCGTTATGGATCATGTCATGAACTTGTTGGATGGAGGGTGTTCAATTCGCTGTTTGGATGGACTTGTCTAGACTTTGGGCGTCAGAACGGCAATTAGGAATTTCATCTTTCATTAAGTTCTAGTAAACGATAGTTATATATACCGATCCAACGAGGCATTTCATATCGATAGGGTCAACCTCATTAGTACACCATATATTACAAGAAGAACGCCGCCTACTCCTTCTTAGCACCACCTTTCTCATGATGCACTGTATATCTCCCCGACAACGCACCCCCATCCGTAAACATCCCCAAATACCTAACAAACTCAAAATAATCACGCGTAGTAACCCCCGATCTAATAAGAGGCAACCACTTCTGAACAGGCACCAACAACGACGCAATCTTTGCAACATCATCCAACTTAACCTCATACACCGGAGCCAACGCCATCAGATCCTGGTGCCGAGAGATAAGAGACTTGAAGGTATCCCCATCTCGCCAGTCAAAGGCCTTCACTTCCATGTGATAACCAAGCTGCGCAGTTTCAAGGTTCCCCCTAACTGCAAGCTTAATAGCCGACAAAAGCTCCGGAAGAGGTGTCCATTCCGGTACAGCATTGGCGATTCTTTTCCCAAGAGACCCTCTAATACAAAGAGACAGTGCCCTTTGCCCTCTACTACTAATAGTAGGAAAATCTTCCTCGGAGAGGTCCAAAAGGAGGAGGGTTAGGGTTATACGATCCTTCCAGTCGAGATAGTTTTGGGGTCCCGTGAGAACTTGGTCGCCGGAGGGCCACGGGGCTTGGACTATTGTTTTTGTGGATAGCTCGGGGGGTTGGGGGTTGGGGGTTTCTTGATTGACGAGGGTGAGTTCGGAGTCTGGTGTTTGAAGACCGTCGGTATCGCTATTGGAGGCTTCGTCGGGGAGAATCGTAGGGGAGCTGGAAGAAGACATTGTGAATGGCTATGTATGTATGTGGATGAAACAATTGAATTTGTAGTAGAGAATAAGGGTTTGTAAAAAGGAGATTGATAAAGAACGAGGGAAGCCCGTCACCTCTTGAAAAAAAGGACTTTGGAAGGTGCTTTTTGATTCATTATTCTCATGCAGGCTTTCGCCTACAAAGAGACTTAGCGCAGGGGAGGTTAGTAAGCACTCTTACAATACGTGTTACAATAGAAGCCAACTTTTATGACGTCAAATGCCGGCGAAGTTGACAACGCGGAACTTGAGATGATTATATTAAGCATTGCCGCAAGGGATATCATTTGCTGGAAGTGTTTAAGAGTTTAAGGGTAGTTGTCAATTCTCTCCCCTAGCATTATAGTTCATGTACCACAAGCTTCATCCGTACTCAGTCAACGAGTCACACTAGTCGCATCAGTCGATATGACATCCAAATTATCTCCAGAAAACTTGAGGTATAGAGATTCCCATTCAATGAACTAAACGACCAACTCTGTCGTCTCAACTGAAATAACAACCTCAATGTAAAATGACAGTTTTAAATAACGATGCGTGATCTTTAAAAGGGTTATAACCAAAGAATGGCCGAAGCACTGGTTTCCATTTTCTGGTTACACCACGGGTAATGCGACGACGACCTCCCTTACATTGATGTTGAAGTTTCCGGATCGCCTGGTCTGCGGATACTTTCCGCCATTTCAACTTGATTGAAAGTTTCTTCGGGTTTGGGAAACTGTGAATGCGTTGTCTCTTTAGTGTCGTTAAAGTTTGAATCGCCATTGGACGGATGTTGGCAATCTGGTTTAGAGATCGAGTATCTGCTGGTTTTGTCCATATATGCCCTACACGTCGAGCATGAATGACTTTACCACCAATAGCATCTCCTAACGGAGTAAAGGGCTCAATCGCGATAGAAAGCATACGACGACCACTGCATTGGAACATGGGTAATGCCCAGAGTAATGCGAAGGAATAAGGTGCTTCCCCACCATCAAACCTTACCAGATCTGTATATCTGATTTTACAAACTCTGACTCTAATGGCAAGTTGACTATTAGGAAGTTGATTCAAACCGGCTATCGAAAGTCCAGTTTGTCGTGCCAAGGAGATTCGCTTCCGTGGTAAAGTCATGGCGTGCAATATTTTACAACTCGACCAGACATCTATTTGATAACGGGTTGTCCAGTGTATCGGCCGAAACTGACGAGCCCAAGACCAGGTGGGAAACCTATTATCAGATGTTTCAGGTTTGCTTTGGTAAGTCCAGAAACGCCAACAAAGACCATACTGTATATGACGAGTGGGAATTCCAAAGAGATGCTCAATCTCGCGAGTTTTCAAAAGACCGGCAATTGCGTCAATCCTGTCTTCAGGAAAGGCAAGTTCACGCTGGCAGTATTCGTTAATCAGGTTATAGGGCGAATACTCCTTTGCTTTCGTACATTCAATACGACACTCTGTTTCCTCTGTGAAATCTGCATGGTTATATGCAATCATTGGGCAATTGATATACCATAGGATAGTTGTGTCAGTAAAGTAGAGTCGACGAGGGGAAAGGTATTCTTCTTGCATGGTCCATCCCCTAGACTGCCAGTCCGACAGAAGGTTCCGCAGATATGGAATGTCTTTAGCAGTTCCCCAGCACCTAGCAGGTTTTCGTACATTGAAGGTTGCGTCAAAGTCTCGAGTGTAACCCGGGAGTCCAGAATGTATGTCACCACGAAGAGCAAATATCATGGTTAAATAGGAGTTGGCGTAAATATCTCCCATAGCGTGAATTTGTTCAGCCTTTTCTCTTTTATCTCCTTGGATGATACAATATCGATCGATCCAGATGTGTGGGATGTTGAGAAGCTGGGCCATTGTCATGCAGTCGTATAACGTCTTAGACATTGTCTTCGGGGACAACGAGCCAGGTCGCGCGAATCTAGCCATATTTTTTCTAGTCAGCATGTTCTTGTCCTTAAGATCCCATCTATAGCTTATCGCAGAGTACCGAAAATGCTTGTTTCCGATATTCACAACACATCTTTTGTTGACGTCAATTAGACGGAACGACGTGGGATAATCTATGTCATTTGTTAGACTTGTCCGGTAGCGCTTTGTGAAACTTTCTTACCTGCTATCTGTTCGAGATTTTCTTTGGGGTATCTCCTGAACTGGTTCTGTATCTGCTGTTCTAGAAGCACTAGGTTGCAGCGAGTAACCTCATGAAGTACCATCTTGGGCTCATTAACGTCGGACGTCGGAAGCGGCGTGAAGTAAATGTACATCTTGAGGGACATATCCTTCTTCCGTTCTTCCCACAGCCGCCATTCTCTCGGTGACCTGAGGCTTTCCCATTTAACCTCAATTTCTATGGGCAATGAACCCCTATATCCATAGACGGCATTTGAATTAGTAATTCTTTGAACATCCACCTGCAACAGCCTTATTTTCTTGTCGCCGTGTCGATAAATTTTTGACAATATTTGCTTTGCTAATGCAAAGCATATCGGACGATCCGGGGAAAAGCCGAGTCTCTTCAATATAATCCCCTTGGTATCTTTGACGGCAATTGGTCACGGGAAACGCCCATCCGAGCCAAAGTTGATTCGACTGTCGAGTATTTCTTGAATTCGGGTGTCTTTGAACGACCACCAATCTGGGTTGGTGAGGGCGTACGGATGGGTATATATTCCGAATGCTCTTTTATTTGTATCCTCTATGCACCCAGGGCAGTCTTTCACAATCATCGTACTGATGATCATTTCAGCACAAGATGAACACCAACGTTGTTTGATGCTCACTTTGTCTATCATTCGACGGTTATATTCCGCGCATGATTCTCTTTCGTCATTTTCACTCTTGCTATGGACAATTTCGTCAGATCGCTTGGTCAGTCAGTATGTGGTCACATTTGGCCTCCAATATACGTTCAACATGCAAAGATCCTCACCTCTCGAGTGTCGTGAAAAGATAGGGCCACAAAATGAAACCGATCACCAGCCTGCCCTGTGATGACTTCAAACGTTTTTGCGTGTTTCGATGGTAAAAACAATCCAATAGACTTGGGAAACGATGAATCAGAAATATCTAGATTACATGTGAATTGAATGTCCTCTAGAATGACCCTAAAATCGGGCCCAGGCAATCTCCTTTGTCCCAACAGTAAATGCACACGTGTGTATGTACATACATACATGCATACATATGTACATACGTATGTACATGCGTAGCTTTCAAAATAACGGCAACTCAAAGCCGGTCAACAACTGGCCCTTGACCACTCTCTCCAAAGCGGCAATTCTAGCAGGCAGGTTCTTCTCTACAGTGGACATATTGGAGAGCAGAAATTCACAACACTGATAAACGTATTCTCCTAAGCACCACACATCAGATTTAAATCAGATAAGATGTTCATATACCTCAACGCGAAACATACAGTTTATTCGCACTGTTTATATGAGTGATTTCGTTGTTCAACACTGTTGTCGTGCACTGTATAATCTTGAAGATAACCCTGGACCCTACCATTGACCACATGTCACACAACCCATTCTAGAACCGGAAGAACAATTCCATTTCTGACATCATCTCACTCGTATATATGAATGCTTCACAAAGATGATTCATTGCCGACAGTTTCAGCAGATACATGCCTTGGCTGATATTCTTGGTACATAGAGTTAAGCAAGTTTACCCGTCTGAAATAGAGTTTCAGGGATAATCTCAGAAAGTAGAAAACAAGATCGTCTCATGTTTTTTTGGAATCGTTCGTTTTCATGCGAGTGTGATGAATATCGGTCTGGCGGGATCTTGATCGACGGATTTCCAAGAGTTTCAAGGGAAGTGGATTAACGGAGTCGGCGGAGCGGAGCGGGGTGACGTCAGCTGAAATATCATGATAAATACTCATCCCGGGGTCAGTCAGTTGATCATCGCCCACCCCGCCGGGCGAATATTCCCCGACCGGAAACCCTCACGAATAAACGCCGTCACAAACTACGCAGTAACTCTCCGCCCCTTTATTATCCAAACTTTCAGCGTCTAGACTATGGAAAACCCGCAATCATCCAAGTTTGAAACGACGGGGTGCCGCTTGGACCAGTCACTACAATGGCCTTGTTTTCTCGGTGTCGTCTCACTATTCCAGGAACCGAGTTACAGACCCGCCATGGGTAGCCGAGAATGAATGAGTATATAAGACGAAGTGTTCCGCCGCTCGGAAACTACTGGTGATGTTTTGAAGGGTAGTGGACTGGTCCATTTTGTTATACCTTCTTTCATTCTATCTATCTATTTCGATTCTCACATTCTTTCCCTAGACGGGCTTAACTTATACACACACTTACACATTTATCATCACATATTTTCAAAATGCGCTACTCAGCTACCCCCCTTCTCTTCGCCACTTCGGCTCTTGCTGCCAGCAACCTTACCGGTTTGAACGATCTTGCTATCGCCGCTGGCAAGAAGTACTTTGGTACTGCTACCGATAACTCTGAGCTTTCCAACACTGAATACGTCTCTATCCTCAATGACTCCTCCATGTTCGGCATGTTGACTCCCGGTAACTCCCAGAAGTGGGATGCCACCGAGAAAACCCAGGGCGTCTTCTCTTTTGACGCTGGCGATGTCATTGTGGACTTTGCCAAGAGTGCCGGTATGGAGGTTAGATGTCACACTTTGGTTTGGTACTCCCAGTTGCCTACGTTCGTGTCCAGTGGTACCTGGACCAACGAGACTTTAACCAAGGTTATGGAGACCCACATTACCAACGTCATGGAGCACTACAAGGGAGAATGCTACTCATGGGATGTTGTCAACGAGGCCGTCGATGATGGCGGTACTTTCCGCCAGAGCGTCTTCTTCAAGACCATTGGTGAAGCTTACATCCCCATGGCTTTCAAGATGGCCGAGGCTGCTGACCCCGATGTCAAGCTGTACTACAATGACTACAACATTGAGACCTCAGGTGCCAAGCTCACAACCGCCCTCAANTACGTCTCGGCTCTCCAGTCCTTCGTCGACGCCGGTGTCTCCGAAGTCGCCTACACGGAACTCGACATTCGTATTTCCCCCGTTCCCGCTTCCGACTCTGCTCTTGAGACACAAGCGACCGAATATGCCACTGTCGTCGGTGCCTGCCTTGACGTCGCCGAGTGCATTGGTGTCACCGTTTGGGACTGGACTGACAAGTTCTCCTGGGTCCCCTCTACTTTCTCTGGATCCGGTGCCGCTCTCCCCTTCGATGAGTCTTTCCAGCCTAAGCCTGCTTACTTCTCTATCTCGAGTGTCCTTGCTGCTGCTGCCACCGGTGGTTCTTCGTCTCCCTCTACTTCCGCCGCTGNTCCCCCGTTCCCGCTTCCGACTCTGCTCTTGAGACCCAAGCTACCGAATACGCCACTGTCGTCGGTGCCTGCCTTGACGTCGCCGAGTGCATTGGTGTTACCGTTTGGGACTGGACTGATAAGTTCTCCTGGGTCCCCTCTACCTTTTCTGGATCCGGTGCCGCTCTCCCCTTCGATGAGTCTTTCCAGCCTAAGCCTGCTTACTTCTCTATCTCGAGTGTCCTTGCTGCTGCTGCCACCGGTGGTTCTTCGTCTCCCTCTACTTCCGCCGCTGTCACTGCTACCGCTACCAAGGTCTCGAGCAGCTCTGCGGCTTCCACTTCAGCTGCTAAGACTACCTCTGCCGCATCGTCTGCTGTGACCTCTGCTGCTTCCAAGACTTCGGTGGCCACTACTGCTGCTTCTTCCACTACCTCTGTGGCTAGCAAGACTTCTTCTTCCGCCACTGCCTCTGCCACCGCTACTGGCTCGGTTGGCAACGGAGCTTCTGTCGCTGTCAANGCTGCGCAGTACCAACAGTGCGGTGGTTCTACCTTTACTGGTTCCACTGAGTGCGTCGATGGGTTCACTTGCATCAAACAGAACGATTATTACTCTCAGTGCCTGTAGATAGTTAGATATTTGTATTAATGACTTACAATTTCCCCAACCAAAAAAACACGCAAACAAAAGAAAATGAATGTCCAAAATTGAAATCTCCGATACGGGGAATCGAACCCCGGCCTTCTCGGATCAACTTCTTAGAAGATGAGAGCGAGATATCCTAGCCCCTAGACCATATCGGATTACTGTCTGTGCATACCGGTCCTCCGCACTATAGCCGCCGGTCCGCTCGAAAAAAAAAATTAAGCAGCAAAAAAAAACAGAACAGAAACTTGCCNCGAACGTGATAACCAACTACACCATGGTGAGTTTCGACAGTGGTTGACCACTGCGCATGGGATGTTGCGAATCGGGCGCGCTATTTGGGTTTATATACCCCGTGGCATGCCGAAACGCCGGTTTCCGAGGATTTTGATCACGGACATGATCAGGTGATTGGGTGGTACAAATGGGGTTGTTTGTGTGTCAGTGGCTGACGAGGGAACGAGATGAGATGAAGATTGATTGTTATGGTGGTGCGGGGTTGGTACAGAGGTCACGGGAGAAATTAAAGACGAGGGATGCATCGCGTGAGCGGGGTCACAAGGGTTTCTTTCTCGTGATTCTATTTTTTTCTGATTTCCCTTTTGATTGTTGCATGTGGAAGGAATGATAGTGATGATGATGTATGTAAATTCCAATCGGAGTTGTCCGTTGACAGATCAGATCCACTTTGTAGTCTGGCTGTTCTGGGGTTTGTTCTTGAAGGAAGACTTGGATCGATTCTAGTGGCTCATTGTAAAAGTCTGTTGATTGATTGATTGATTGATTGATTGTTCCATTTATAACCTGATTAGCAGGACTAATTCCTCTATCTGCAGGCCGGGAGACGGTTGAACCCCGCCATATAGACCCCGTAGTTTTAAAAATTTTATAACCCTAACTGACTCCTCCTCAAACACCGTCCGGCTATCCCCCCACGGGCGCCCTAGGACCAACCACCGTCGCTGCTGCCTCCTTCTCCCCNGCGCGCTATTTGGGTTTATATACCCCGTGGCATGCCGAAACGCCGGTTTCCGAGGATTTTGATCACGGACATGATCAGGTGATTGGGTGGTACAAATGGGGTTATTTGTGTGTCAGTGGCTGACGAGGGAGCGAGATGAGATGAAGATTGATTGTTATGGTGGTGCGGGGTTGGTACAGAGGTCACGGGAGAAATTAAAGACGAGGGATACATCGCGTGAGCGGGGTCACAAGGGTTTCTTTCTCGTGATTCTATTTTTTTTTCTGATTTCCTTTTTGATTGTTGCATGTGGAAGGAATGATGGTGATGATGATGTATGTAAATTCCAGTCGGAGTTGTCCGTTGACAGATTAGATCCACTTTGTAGTCTGGCTGTTTTGGGGTTTGTTCTTGAAGGAAGACTTGGATCGATTCTAGTGGCTGAATGTAAAAGTCTGTTGATATTGTTGGGATGATGAATTGAATTAGGGTTAAGATTTACAGATGCGACACAGAGAATCGGAGATGACGATGTGGTATGTAGCGTTGATTGTGGATTTTAAAAGAAGGATGAGAATGAGAAGAAAATGTGGTGATATTCTGCATGTCATGATTTACATGGGCTGTTGGGAAAAGTGTGTGTCCAGTGTCTTTGTTGGTTTGGTTGGACGTGCATCTTTATACATATTTACATGGGCATATGCATTATAGCCTCACTTATACAGATGTTCATATGCAAATCTAGACACGAACACAATAAACTCATAGACGCCTTCATTCCTACCCTTTCATAAACAGCCTTTACTTGAATGTCTGCATTCATCGAAATCACACTATCCCTTTCTCGAAAGCCAGTGGAAAAAGTCAAGCCTCCCTGTTCGCCTTCTCCGTCACTCACTCGGCACTTCTCCAAAACCCCCTGCAGAGACTCTTTAAACAGGCTTTTCCGCTCTTACCTTGTTCACACATCACAATCATTCATCATTCTTCAGAAATAGACCCCGCTCTTACAAATAAAACTTCCTCTCCGCTGACCCCGCCGATATCCAGCCCACAAATCGTCAAGCAATACCACAAACAAGATCCATTTGCCTGAGCCGAGCAGCCTCCTCCGCTTCCTCCTTCGTTTCTCCACAGACCCTCTGATCTCCAGCTGGCTCGACCTTGGTTTCTGCCAACCTTTCTCAAACTTAAAGCTCCTGCTATCACTCTCTGTCCCAAAAACGACATGAACCGCGTTCGCCAAACATCCCTCTGTCGCTCCTAATCTATCGTCACCGTTTATATACAAATCGTCCATTATCTGTCACTGTCCGCCACTGACCATCATTTGTCGCACCGCATCGCCAAATACCCATACAATCGTCGTCGTCCCGCGTTACCATCCAAGATCCACGAAGNCTCTATTTGGAAGTCTTTTATATTAAACATTGCCTTCATTGTGCCTTGTTTCATGCAGTTTGGCCGAGAGCCCCAATTTTCATCGTCTCGCCCTGATTCCTCTATTATCAACGACGACACCTGCTCGTTTTACACGCGTACCTTCTTCTAAATCTTCCTTTTGATTTTGCACTTCCTCGCTACTCCATCATAAGCTGCTCCTTTGACAGTTAAACCTGGGACCAAAAACAGAAACACTAGCACCCGATTGTCTTCCCGTCCCCACCTGCCAACAAACCAGGTCTTGCCCCCTCTCTTCCCTGCTCTAGCCGTTCCTGTCCAGCTGGTGCGGTTGCTGTTGCATCATCTGCCTTTGCGCTGCTGCCCCGTGGCCGTGATTCACGTCTTTTCTGCTTGTGCTAGCAAAAAAAATTAGAAAAAAAGGAAGATAGGAGGAAAAACCCGTGACTTTTTTCTTTAAAGTCTTTTTTCTCTTTTTTCCTTATTTCACTTCTTGTTTTTCTCTATCCNGAAAAAAAGCACCCTGGTCAATATCCAAATAACCCTCGTATAACCCTTCGCGCATCAAATCTGGCGCCACTTTGTCGCTTCTGCAGAAAAAGTCGCAAACCTCCGCTTTGGTCGTCTCTTTTCCCAATTCCGGTTGCTCTATTTGGAAGTCTTTTATATTAAACATTGCCTTCATTGTGCCTTGTTTCATGCAGTTTGGCCGAGAGCACCAATTTTCGTCGTCTCGCCCTAATTCCTCTATTATCAACGACGACACCTGCTCGTTTTACACGCGTACATACCTTCTTCTAAATCTTCCTTTTGATTTTGCACTTCCTCGCTACTCCATCATAAGCTGCTCCTTTGACAGTTAAACCTGGGATCAAAAACAGAAACACTAGCCTAGCACCCGATTGTCTTCCCGTCCCCACCTGCCAACAAACCAGGTCTTGCCCCCTCTCTTCCCTGCTCTAGCCGTTCCTGTCCAGCTGGTGCGGTTGCTGTTGCATCATCTGCCTTTGCGCTGCTGCCCCGTGGCCGTGATTCACGTCTTTTCTGCTTGTGCTAGCAAAAAAAATTAGAAAAAAAGGAAGATAGGAGGAAAAACCCGTGACTTTTTTCTTTAAAGTCTTTTTTCTCTTTTTTCCTTATTTCACTTCTTGTTTTTCTCTATCCTGGCTGCCCTTTTATTCGCCTCCTCCGCTCTTAGTTTTCACCTTTTCCTCATACCNGCCATATCTTTCTTTCACCTTGTTAACCCAACTCCTTCCACACGCTGTTCTGCACTTGCCACTCTAAAATACGCTTGACTACTATTGGCGTCCTCTATTGGTTTCCTCTAGGCCTCTATTTTGCCGCCATACCAATACTAACCGGTCCTTCCGCCGCTGCATATCCGCGCTAATTCAGTCGGTCACTTCCGGTCTTTGTTCCGTAACAAGAAGTCGGCTTACAGCTTGCTTACTCGTCGGGTTATAACTCATTTGTCTTTCACTCGCTCAGGTGGTTTCACGTACATACGCCACCAGTCAAGTGCCCTCTACAGCCAACTGCGTTGGTCAAGTGCATCAGTCAAGTGCGTCACTCAAGAGTCGACTTGCCTTGCTTTCACCACTGCTTACTCGTTTCTACTACCTTCCTGCTGTCTTACATTTGTTTGATTCCCTCTCTTGCTTTTGCTGCTACTCTCTGTGTTGCTTCCCATTACGTTCAGCGGCTCCCTTGTATACATTTTTCACGCCTCCAAATCCCTTTCCGGGTTTCTTTATTTTGTCCTGTTCTTCTTCCCTTCTTCTTTTTTTCTTTCTTCTCTTTTTTTTCCAATATGTTTGCCCAGATTGAACCACCTTTGCTTTCCCCTGCGCAAACATCTACGCCATCTTCGCCTACTGTTACTTCACAAGCTACCCGTGGCTCTCGTCTCCGTAGCCTCTCGTTTCTGCGGAACTATGCTCACCATTTGACGAGCCGCGACCACAACACTGTTGTCGTCCCCGCTCCAGCCACCTCGACAGCCACAGCATCCGCTACAAACGCCACTTCAGCTATTGATACTACCGTCTCGGTGCAGACGTCATCATCATCATCAAGCTCACCAACTCGGGATTCTGCCTATACTTCTCTCCGTACTTCCCGGTCAATGAGCACTCCTTCTCGTCCTACACCTGCCTCATCAGACTCAAACGAATTGCTAACGGCTCCGCTGGCAGCCTTATCATTACGGCCTCACAATCTTCCTCCGCTGACAAACGTAGAGGAGTCTGCCATTGAGTCCGATTCTGATAGCCCCGTCATTGTCTCGCGCCACATTTCCCCGGCTGCTTCCAACCCCGATATCCCTGAGACCGTGCAAGGAACTGCCTCTGTTGCTGCCAACATGAACAACGCCACGGCAGTCGCTGACGTAACTATGGATGCACCGGAACAGACTGTGCCTGCTGGCCAGCATGCCGATTCCCCTGTTGCAGCTCTGCCCACTACTGAGCCGGCTCCTGCAGTTCCTATTGCTGTAACGGCTCCCACGCCTACCACGGCGACTCAACCCCATACCCANCACTATTCAATTCGCCTCACTGCTTATGTTGACCCCCGTTCGAACCGCCCTTCGTTACCATTTAACACTGTTATGCGCAAGCTGCCAATCGGGAATGAGGTCATCAAGGTTGGTCGGTTTAGTGAGCGCGAGAACGGTGCTCCCGTTCCCACCAATGTACCCAGTTCTGCACCCGTCGGTTTCAAGAGCAAGGTAGTCAGTCGCCGACACTGCGAATTTTGGTGTGAAGGAGGCAAATGGTATATCCGCGATACAAAGAGCTCTAGTGGCACCTTTCTGAATCACGTACGTTTGAGTCAACCTGCGCACGAATCTAAGCCATGGAGGCTCAAGGATGGCGACGTCGTGCAGTTGGGAATAGATTATCGTGGCGGCGAAGAAACCATCTACCGCTGTGTCAAGATGCGCGTTGAGATTAACCGCGGATGGCAGAATGTCGCCAACCCGTTCAGGTATGTTGGACCGGTGTTTTTATCTTGTATTTCAACTAACATTTATTCATAGCACGTCGGCCCACGAACGTATTCGTAACCTTACTAAGCCGAACACGTCGTCGTCCAACAGTCAGGACTGCACAATCTGCCTTGGTTCTATTGCCGTAAGTTCATTCGCTCATCTCCCTTGTGATACACATTGCTGACTGTTTATTTTCTCTTGTACAGCCGTGTCAGACCCTTTTTGTTGCCCCCTGCTCCCACACTTGGCATTACAAGTGTGTCAAGGTTCTGATCCATAGCCCACAGTATCCCGTGTTTGTGTGCCCCAACTGCCGTGCTACCACTGATCTCGAAGCCGACCCAGAAGAACCCGAAGGCTGGGATGAGATGGGAGATGCCGATGTTGACATGCCAACCGAAAACGTTGAAGGAGCCACGCAGCAGCAGCAGCCTGCACCGGAGAACCCGGCCCCTAACGCGCTTGATGGAGCTGATATGACGATGAATGTCTCCAATGGAATCCAGCGTGACAACGTTCCTGCTCCGGTCCCTATTCCTGGACCGCGGACTCCGTCTCCAAGCCCTGGCTCCCAGAACGCCCATGATCTCGTGCTTACCCCTAGAAACAACGCGGGCCCTTGGGTTCTAGATGGGCACCCTATCGACAGTGCCACCGATAGCCTCAACCCGGCTTCGGCTGCGCAGCCGCACGCACACTAATTGGCTGGTTGTATTTTTTTCTGCTTTCTTCTTTCCCTATGATCCCCTGTATAGTGTACCCCGTGATGGGGATGACTATTGTTTACTGTACACTTCCTTTTCATTGTTGTTGCTTCCCAGGTCTTTTGTGCATCGGCTGTTATCGGATCAGGCTGCAGGAGTTTTTGGAGTTGTGTTTTTTTTTTGTTGTTTTTCTTTGTTTGGCGGCCGAGATGAGGTTAGGAACTGTTTTCCAGCCGTTTCTGGCCTTTCATTTTGTAGTTTTGCATCGATTTACATTATTTCTTGTATTCTTTGTGGATTTTGTTGGGCTCCGATTTTTGCATGTGACGTTTAACCTTGTGATTGTGACTATGAGCGGGATGACCTCATCGTGCATGGAGGGTTTGTGGACCCTAGCTGTTTTAATGCCCTGTTATCGCCCCACTGTCATTGGCCAGATAGGGCACTGAAATTTCTAGCTAGGGAACATGCGATGACGTTGCGTTGTGAGAGCAGCTAACATCACAGCGCTGTAGATTTCGGTATAATCAATTGAGCGGTGTTTCGGTCCCGTTTCTGGGCTTTTGTTTTTTATTCCTTTTTTTAACTGTTCTCTTTATTTTTCTGCGACATTTCTCAACGCACGACAATGATAAGACACGTAACATCCAAGGCCCCACGCTTCTTTGGGCGCCGCGCCTTTGCCACCTCGGCTCCCCGCCCTCCAGCTTCCGCCATAACAACCCTGTCTAATGGCCTCCGCATCACCTCGGAGCCAATNCCCGGCCCTTTCTCTGGAATCGGTGTATATGTGGATGGTGGTTCTAGACATGAAACCACAGGGTTGAGAGGTGTGTCACATTTGGCGGATCGTTTGGCATTCAAGGCTACGAAACAACGGTCAGCGGATGACATGTTAGCGGCGGTTGAGACTCTGGGTGGAAATATCCATTGTGCGAGCTCCAGAGAGGCTATGATGTACCAGGCTATGACGTTTAATGGTTCCGT
>JSUI01006385.1:0-50872 GCA_000833645.1 Huntiella omanensis
GGGGGGGGGGGGGAGGGTGTACATCAATTTCAGGTACGCATATAGTTATAACTTGTTTGTGGATGACCGATTTATGCTTTGATGTGGGTGGTTTTCGTATGACTACGAATTCGGGACGTTCGACCTTTATATGTGGGAATAGGTTGACTTCTTATTTAGGAAGTTCATGAAAAATTGATTGGTAGGGTTTGTCGAGTCTGAATAGGGTTTGTCGAGTCCATACAGGGATTCTCGAGTCCGGATCAATGTGATGACAATGGACTTTGTTTCTTTTTTCCCGAGTAGTTGATGACGAAGGTTCCTGTTTTTAAGGATCTGTCAATATGTCGTGACAGATAGGAAGATAACTGTTAGTCACGCGAGAAGAACCAGATTTCCCAAAAAACCATACATAATCCACAGTTCGTTGTGACGGTCTCCTTGGGGTCCCCCCCCCCCCCTGACTTGTATGTAAATCATGTTCACACTTGGAAAGATCATCGTCAGAAATATGAGCTACGGAGACAGAGGCATCCACAAAACAACTCAACAAAGACTTCCTAAAGTGGAAAATGGCCGGGAAAGTCTGGTTAGAAACGCTCTTGACACTAGCTATTGGTAGATGCAACTTCAAGTCGTAGTGACAGTGGGGGTGACCTTTCAAGAACAAGCTAAGGGATATATGGCAACATGGAATATGTGGGACCTTTTTTTTTTTTTTTTTTNTTTCTTTGTGCGGCTTTACATGTGGAAGTTCACTTGATTCCAAATATGGCAAGAAAGATGGTGTTACATTTGATTATACAGTGGAAATGGTAATCCGAGTAAGCGCAGGTACATGTGTACATACATACATACTTTCCATGAGACCCTCAAGAAATACACCATTTTATATGTTAGTTAGAACCGGGAATCGACAGGAAGGAAGGAACGGTCATCGGGAACTTTACTTGGCTCGTCTTTTTCTTAGTCCAAGCTAAGGAGAGACATGGATTAAAGGATTGCTTTTGGAGACATTTTACGAAGAANTTTTTTTTTTTTTTTTTTCCCAAGTCCTTGTTCTTGAATAACTTTCTTTTGGCGGGTTTGTCTACTCTTGATGCATGCAACACAAACATTTTCATCAACGAGGTATCGTTTCTTTGTGCGGCTTTACATGTGGAAGTTCACTTGATTCCAAATATGGCAAGAAAGATGGTGTTACATTTGATTATGCCGTGGAGAAGGTAAGCCGAGTAAGCGCAGGTACATACATACATACATACATACATACTTTCCATGAGACCCTCAAGAAATACACCATTTTATATGTTAGTTAGAACCGGGAATCAACAGGAAGGAAGGAACGGTCATCGGGAACTTTACTTGGCTCGTTTCTTTCTTAGTCCAAGCTAAGGAGAGACATGGATTAAAGGATTGCTTTTGGAGACATTTTACGAAGAACATGGTGGGTTAGACAATATGCTCTTTAGGATTGATATCGGACGTCGGAGATTCGATACTTGAATATGATAGGTCGATAACTTGGCAACATACAAAATTACATTTCCCAAGAGAAATTTTCAACAGGAACTTGATAAGATACAATTACGTCCACATGGTGGCCTTGCTAACAAAAGCTACATATGTACATACCGTTTGCCTTGATCTATGCATATGCCTCTACGCCCTCTTCAAGCATCAACCAATTGTAAATGTTCCAAGCCCTGTTCATATAAAGCTTTCCTACTCCGATGTTCGATTTTGAAATGCCCCTGGTCGACCTAGCTAGTCAGGATCTAGTCATGATATTATATATACACCCTACTGCACCCCCACCCTTGCCGTAGCGCGACACCTTTCGGCAGAGTCACTCCCACGACTCCCACGGAAAGGTCAGAAAGCGACCATATATACATATGTACATATAGAGACTGTGCCACCCTGTGATATGTGGCTAATCGTGCATATACCGTTGTTTTGTCTCCTCGTTTGATTGTCCTTTGATCAGGACTCTTCATTAACCTCACCGATATCCGACCATTTTTCATCATCACCATCTACATATATAATCAACAAGTGTAGTGCATAACTTGCACTGGCAATCTTCCGATTCTCCGGTCCTGCTGGCTTGGCCTTTTCTCAGCCCTTTACATCACCCTATAATATCCAACTTTCGTCTTTCGTTATCACAATCATCGCCATAATCTTCATCACATCACAATGAACGCCACTGAAGCAGCCTATGCGGCCGAGGATGTTGGCGGCGTGGTCATTCCTGTTATTGCACCGTTGTGTGTGGTTACCACGTTATTCGTCGGAATGCGTTTCTATACTCGTGCTATCTTGACAACTTCACTTTCTTGGGATGATGCCGTTACCTTGATTGGATATGTATGTGGAATCTTTTCTTTACGGATGCCAAGAGGGGGATTGACAAGCAAACTAACCTTGACATTCTTGATATTAGCTTCTTACTATGGCTGAAGGTATTCTCATGATGGTTCATACAAAGTACGGTCAAGGACGTCATTGGACTACTCTTTCACCCGATACGCAAGTAATGTTCCTCAAGATCTTCTACGCCACTCTTGTAATTTATTACCTTGGTCTTGGAGTAATCAAAACAGCCATTCTTCTTCAATATCTCCGTATCTTTACGGGGAAAATGCGTACCGTAACGGTTTGGTGTATGATTATCATTGGTATGTGGAGTACCGGTATTTGGCTTGTCTCTGTCAACTCTTGTACTCCTATTCGCAAGTACTGGCATCGTGAGATTGAAGGAACTTGTGTACCAAACTTACCACAATGGTACATCAATGCTGCTGGTAACATCGTGACCGATCTTGTCGTTACGGTTTTACCAATCAAGGTTCTTTGGGATCTTCATCTTCCCAAGTCTCAGCGTCTTTCACTGATTGCCGTCTTCACTCTTGGTTTCTTGTAAGTATCCCTTGACATAAGTACACAATGTACCATAACTAACAAACCCAGTACATGTGCCATCTCCCTTATTCGTCTCACAGCCCTTTCACTAGACGCCGATCTATCCTACAAGAACATCGCCGCCGCCATCTGGTCCTTCTCCGAACTCGCCTCCGCCCTAATAACCTCGTCTCTCCCAACTCTCCGACCAATTCTCTACCGAATCCTTCCCCGAATCTTCCACCCATCATCCCGCGGAAGTCGTAGCCGCAGCCACACTCGTTCCAAAGCCGGTCCTCACGCCTCCGGATATGCCCGCCACTCAGTCTCCATTGCCCATGGCACTGCTATGGGACCTATCTCTGGAAAGGATGTTAATGGGTCAACTGACTCGTTGGCTCATAACCCTGGTGACATTGAGATGCACTCTGCAAACAATGGGGTCTTTGATGGTAGTTCGGAGATGAGTGCGGAAGAAAAGAACCGTGTACAGGTTGTTGATGAACCTCATAGAGGGTTCATGCCAAAGGCCCAGTACCAAGGGTCTAAGACCGGAAGTAACATTCTCCATCAACATCAGTCATCCGTAGCTATTGGCGGAATTACAGTTCAAACGGAGACTGTCGTCCGGGAAGGTTAGAAAGACCAGGTATTTGTTTAGAAGGTTGTCTTTGTTGTTGTTCTCTTCTGTTTGGCGTTTTCGGACTTGGGTTTTTCTATTCGGGCATGATACCACATCAACTAGTTGCCGCGCTTTGTTGTTTTTCCCTTCTCACTTTTTTTTTGTTCTCGTATTACTTATATCCTTTTACACCGCCTCAAAGCACTTAGTTATTGACCATAATCATGGTCTAATTCTACAAATACACCTAAAAAAAGGTCTAAAAATACAATATTAGATTTGGATTTTGTTATACATACAAAGGAATAACCCCCCCCACAAACTGAAACTTGTGCATAAAACACCTTCCAAAAAGATCAAAAAGTGTCGGTCCTCCCGACGCCATAACTCCCGGCGCATCGACGTTCTACCGCGTATCGAAAAAGAGTAAACGCGGCCCGGGCGTTTTCTAATGCACAACACGGGGCAACAAGATAGCCCTGCTATATATACTAGTGTATGAATGCGTTCAATACAGTATAATGCATAGACCGAGAAACAAGGTGCGTGCGTGCGTACGGCGGAGTCGGAGTTCTTTCATGGACTTGTCCGTGCTAGAAGCTGATGGAAAGCTGGAAAGAATGGACGGACTCTAGGAATGTGGGATTAGCCGTGTAGCTGAGTTTTCTGATGGGTTAGTTTCGTCTGATTATGGTTTGGACGGGCGGCTTATCGGGGTTCCTAATGAACTACCTGTTTGGATGTCGGAGATGATGAGAGTTTCCGGTGCTTGACAATGCATTAACATGTACAACATACATTGACATGAACTAGTTATTACAGGGTGGTATATACTCTTATCTACAAACTGATTACAACGAAAGATTCACAACTCCACCAGTCTCACCACCCACCAAAAGACCCTCAAGAATCTCCAAATCTCTAAGCGCCTCACGTGGAGATAATCCAGCAACAGTCTCACCCCCATTAACCCATTCCGCAAACCTCGCAACCTCTCTAACAACGCCCGTCTCCTTAGTAACTTTAACAACCTGTTCAGCTTCACCAATCTTCTTAACCGTTACATCAACAGGAGTCATAATGACTTCACCCGTCGTAGTAGTAACACGGAACGTCAACCCAGAACGCGCGGCTGTTCCAAACGAGATGGAAATTGTCCCGGTACGGTTATTTTGAGTGGTTAGGAGACCGTGGAGGGTATCTAGAGGGGCAAGACGGGGTTCAAGGAGGGTTGTACGAGATTGAAGGGATTTGATTTGGGAGTTTGCAGAGGCGAGAATGTGACGAATCGTAGCGATGAAGTGAACGCCTCCATCAAGGAGGAATCCACCTTGATACTGGGGTGTCTTACGCCCTATGAACAAGTTAGCAAGTATCCCATCTCAACCGACTCTTCAAACTTACAAGCCGTGTTAAAGTACTTATTATCCACATTCACCATGGTATACATCTCAAACCCAAACCCAACCAACTCCCCCCCAAGTTCCCCAACTTTCTCGCCAGCCACCAAAACCGCCTCCATAAACCGATAGTTCTCAGCAACTCCCCAAATCAACTTATCCCGATACCTCTTCTCATAAGTCTCAATCAAGCCCACAGCCCTCTTAACATCCTCCGCAACTGGCTTCTCCGAAAGAACATGCTTCCCAGCCTTGAAAACCTTCTCAATCACATCACCCTGCACAGTAATAGGCAACGCAATGACCACCGCCTTGATATCATCTCTCTCCAACAAGACATCAAGTCCACGTCCATCCGCGGAAGGCTCGTCATAGTATACTTCCACACCCCCAGAAACACTTTCCGCCAAACTCTCAGCAGATGTCTTACTCCGCGAGTAAATCACCTTAAGTTCCAATCCCTCCGCCGCCTGAATAGCAGGAAGATGTTCTAATAGGGTTAACTAGGGTCCATATAACCTCCAAAGCTCACATACCATTCTTGGCAAAGATGCCGGCACCGAGAAGAGCAACGCCAACCATTATTTAACTGTATAGTAGTAATAGTATCTGTATACAAACCAAAAAGAAAATAATATTGCCACTTCACAAGTCGAGAATAAAATTACCCCGCTATTTGTATTGTACCATTACTAAACAATCTCATAACCCGGGCGTCCCAGCACGCCAAGCCACCCCCTTGTGGAAACCCCGCAGTTGCCCCACATTTCATCTTCCGGTCATCAACCATTGAACTCCGGCTCAACTTGCCGCTTGTTGTCAACTGCCGGACTGTGTTACCTGAATGCCTCTAGAAACACGCGAGGGATCATGTGCAACTGTCGGACAAGCCCGGGGTAATTAGGACATGACGGATCAGAAAGGGATAAAGAGCATCTTGTTGAGGCTGGTTAGAGACAATGACGTCATTATTGAATCATCGGAATACATAAATCATGAAAAAAAGGTCCTCCAAGCATTGAAAGTAGAAACTACTGCGTGTCCATAGGTTCCGGCTTGGTCCTCTCCCATACATTTGCAGCATGAGTAACCCCCTTACTATCCATGGCTTCCTTCAACATATCCGCACGAAGAGCCACACTAGCATTGAGTCGCCAACGATTCAGTGCTTTCCACGCTTCAACAATTTGAAGCTCAGCATTTTCCGGGTAGAGGTCCTGAAGTTTTGGAACGTTGTATGTACACACCAGGAACATGCCCATGCAAAATACAGTAGTAATATTCGATAGAATCATCACGTACCGATGTTCCATAAGTGGACTTACCGCCCGCAGATGCATGAGTGCATACTGAAGCGACTTTTTCGCTGCAGACCGTACATCCAATGGTTCGGTAGGACTACCAATAGCCGAGTCGTAGTCACCGGGCGTCAGCAGACGTACTACCATAGGCCAATGAACTGTAGCCTGTAGTGAATAATATTGTGCACGCAAATAGTTGGCCTGTACACTGCCAAGCCGCTCCTCTAGAAGAATGTCATCAGACGAGAAACGTAAAGCCTCAGGTAAATGTGACTGCCACCCTTCCAATTGCCGCGATATTTCAAGGGCAACAATCGGCTGATACAGTGTCTCCGCCTGTGTCCAAGCCACCTGTGGACGGAGAGCGGAAAATGTTCGTTGAAGACTGATGAGTGCGTTAAACCAGAAACTGGCAAACGGGTTGGTATCATCACGAGGCATCTTGGGCGCCGCAACTAAAATCGTTTCTTGTAATGTCTGCGAAGACCACGACACAAAGATTTGCAGCGAATGCTCAATAATGTAGCAAGCCCAAAATGCCGTACAGATTTGATTGTGTAATAAACGATCTTGTCGGTTCTGCATACGGATAAGAATCTGCATCGAATGCGAAGCACGACTAATAGCTTCGTATGCTTTGAGTGGTCGCATGGACATCTGCAGATATATGCTTTGAAGAATGTGACACTGCGCATTGCGAAGATAAAAAGAGCCATAATTGGGTTTAGCCATAATGGTGACACCAACTTGGAAAAATGGGTGACCGGGGCTAGCAGCTGCTGCGTCGGCATAGTTATCCGCAGCAATCACATGAAGAGCTAATCCCGCCACTAACATGATAAACGCCGCATCAACAGCCTCTGGTGGTTGCATTTTGCGATGTTCATTCTGGACTCGTGACATCGTGACCACGACCCTGTCGAGAATATCACGAAGGTCTTGTGGCGTCATAAGTGGAAACCATGGCAGAACATGTTCGATAAATGCACCAACTAACGCATCAAGTGGATAAGTGACAAAGTCAAGATCGGTGAATGGGTTGCGCGGGTCGATGTTCATGTTGTGGTCAAAATAGCTGTTTTCATTCGTTGTCCAGAGGTCAAGTTCAGTCTCGACACTCAATGGTGAAATGAACATTGGCTCCAATTCAGGAGGTGTTGCCTTTCCCGAGATGCATGTCAGACCGTTCAAGTGAAATCCCAGAATCTTGACCTTGTTGTCGCTAACAATGTTGTTGTACGAGATACTGGAAGCCGCATTTTGTGTGACGCTGGGCCCTGGAATACAGCCGGGTGGCAGCGATGACTGACGAGCATCAGAGCCTCGGCCCATACTTTGAGTCGTTGTAGAGGCAGGTGAGACTTGGTTGTACGCCGGATAGTTGTAATTTGGTAAGTCTCGGCCGGATATGCTATTTTGAGTAAAGGCTGAATGGTATCCTTGATTTTGTATACGATTGAAGAGTGTCTCCACCATGTATGTCAAATCTTCAAAACGGTCCGATAAACGGTCAAAACGCGCTGCAAGATCGGCCGAATTGTGAGTTGGGCTGGCACTCACGTCCAGACCATCGTCCCTGTATGGTGGTTTCAGTTAGTGACTTTACTTAACATTGCCTGTTAGATATGCACGTCATTGGTGGCGCTGATCGACTGATACCAAGACCCACGTTCTGGGTCACCGAATGTTACATCTACCACTATCGGTCCCGCCTTGGTATCACATTGACCAGTGTAGGAATGACTATGTAGCAGTCGGCATTTTATCCGTCTGACAACCGGTAGACTAGGTAGTAATGGGCCGACGCGCGAGACACACAGTCCAATATCGCGGCCCACCATAAAGGTGGTGAGTGGCTGTCACTACCTACCACTTCATCACAGGAAAAGACCCATACAGCAAACTACCAAACAGGCCTTGAATCAGGCCGCAGATAGGCCTCGGATAGCAACCAATAGCAAAATGTCCGACGAACATCGGAGGCAAATGCTGCGGTGAAATCCTTGAGGATCTGAACGGCCGGTAGGGGGGCGAGTTGAAAGAAGAGGGGGCAACTCAGTGGTATTACAACCGTAAGTGATAGTCACATTCCACAAAGTGGGCCATATAGACCGACAGAGAGTAGGGAGGGGAAAAAAACTGAACGGCACAAGGAAGAAACAACCCGAACAACGAAACGAGGGGTTCAAACTGACAGGCCAACATGGCTGTCCAGGTCGGCATCCGTGCAATGTTTGGTTCCATGTTACTCATAGTGAGAGCCATCTGTCGTGACACCAAGCTGTCATCCGGGGAGTGATGTCTCGGAGAAAAGGAAAACATATGAATAAGAAATCAAGGAAATAAACTTACGTTTGCTGTGCAGCGTCCTCATCGGTTCGATATACACATATAGCTTTAGACTTTTCACAAAAGCCACAAGTCGGTCTTTTGGCATCACACCTTGTTTTGCGACCTCGACAGACATCACATGCTACTGTGACTCTCTTCTTTGGATAGTGCCCAATCGGGGGCTTCTTGGACAACACTCTATTTGGCGGTGTGGAAGCACCCGAGCTAGCCGCGGGAGTCGACGAGTCTTGCCCATATGGATGAAAGGCTGACATACCATAGGCTGGATACTTTCGAATTGGCGAGAGACTGTTTGTCGCTGAGGACATCAAAGAAGCAGGAATAGATGCTGAAGAGCCGGCAGCTGTAGTGACCGCAACACTACCCGGGATATTGGGCGCCGAAACGTTGGGTGGTGGTAGTTGAAGTGAATGTGAGACCGGCGGCAACGGATGGTTATGCCGGGAAGTAGGAGAAAGATGCGGATGAAGAGGCGGAAGAGGTTGAACCGACGCGTTCAACTCCAGACCACGGGCCGGAGGAAACGGCGGCAGATGATGATGAGGCGGAGATCGGGGATTTGAAGTGGGGTAGACGGGCTGTGACGGATGAAGTGGTGAATTATGATGCTGTGGCGGGTGGTGTGGCGGGACATGTGGCGGGTGCGTAACATATGAGGCCGATGTTGGCGTTGGCGGTAGTGGTGATGAGAGAGCACCGGGATCTGCTTTGACGATTGGAGCCATTGTGGCACGGTTGGTGGACATTTTGAGTTTTGACAGGGGAATGTAGGTGTGTGATTTTGTCAGACAATGAGTAAGTATGTACGAGGGTGAAAATGCCGAAACGGAGAATAGGCTAGACGCAGCTGGTGTCTGACGACCGGCAGACTTTGGGACCGATAGATGTGAAAGAAACAAAAGAAGAAAGAGCGGTCGAAAAAGAGGCGACCTGGGAAACAATCTGTGGGTGGCTGACGATGTGACGGAAGGTGTGACGGCGGCTTGGGAGTTGGATTTGGATTTGGGAAGCTGCTGCTGCTGGGCCAGAATCTCCTGGGTTGGGATGTCTAGGCGAAGCTTCGGGCATGAATTGGCAGGCGATAGGCTATGGGTGAGTGGGGGTTAGCCGGCCGGGGTATTAGGATGGCAGGAACAGAAAGAGGAAGGGCAGGAGTGAGCGTAGGAGGAATAACAAAAGGAAGTGGACGAGGGATATGGAAGGTGGAGGGATAAGGGTAGAAGAGGAAGGAGGGGAAGAGCTAGGAAGGAAAAGACGTGGACCTTGAAGTAGAGGGAAGGTAGTAATGCAGAAAGATGTGATTTGTGTATGTAGATGATGATATTGATATTGATTGATAAGGAAAGAGAGAATTGGGGTTCAACTAGAAAGTACGACGACAAAAAATGATATCTCAACAAGGGCAAAAAAAAAAGAAAATATAATAATAACACACAAAGAACAAACAATGGTCCTTTTGGCAATGCAAATGCACCTCTGGATTCAATGTAACCACAAAAACAGAGCTGGGAAATCCCAAATATGACGGGGATGAGAAATACCGAGAAAACGACAAGTTGAAGACTACCAAAAGAACCCAAATTCAAGGCAAAACAAACAGGTGACCCAAGTCCAGAAATCCCGAAACAGAGCGTCGCCGGTTCGGTCGTAGCCGGCCAACACGCAATACACACGGGGCGGAAGGAACAAAGACTAGTTCAACCGGGTCCCTAAGTGACAAGGCTGGCTCATCAATTTTGGCCACTTGGAATCACCATGACCCCATAAAAGAAAATCCTGCCCCGCCCGTGATGCAAACAGTCCCCGCGCCGGATATAACCCTTTTCCAAATATCGTAACTTGTCTCTTTGAATTGTCTCTATATCCGTAGGATGATGGTGGGCTATACCTTGTGTCGTTCAAGTCGATGCTCCCTTTGCCTGGAACCCCATCACACTAGTGCGCCTTTATGACGGAATAACGGTGCTTTTCCGGGTTATCGATTAGGGTATGACATGGATCTTGGTAGACGGAGAGACATGTCAACTACATATATCCGACGGTGCATGATAAGGTACATGCGACATATATGTATGTATGTGTGCCTACATGGCTACATACCGACACATAGAAAATGACCAAAATGACAAACAAGAACGGAACGAGGAGTCGGTTGACACAACAAACAAACAAACGGACGGACACCAGTCTAACAGCCAGGACAGCCATCCAGTCAACAACAGGGGAAAGCTTAATTATATCTTATCCAGCCAAACCCGTAAGCAACCCTGAAATATTACCATAAAATAATGAATTTTATCTTGTTTACAGAGATAGCCCTTGACGCAAGGCTGTTGGTCTTACTAAGCAAGGCTACACTGAACTTTCTTGGTTCTTTGATGTCTTTTTGCTTGGTTTGGGATAGAGGTTTTTGGTTCTTTGGCGTTTTGGTGCTTGGTTTCGTTCACAGGTTCCCGATTTTGGGGTTGTTTTACTTGTTTTTCATACATACATACATATGTACACATGTATTTATGATAATCATGTGATCAGGGTACACGGGCCAAAAGTTCTCAGAAGGGTAGTTACCGTATTCGGATTTCAGAAAATGGCCCAGTTGAGAAGGCCTGCGTACCAATCGGGCAACCAGTTGAAATCCCAATTGGGAAATTTGCAGGGACGAATTGAGAATTTTGTTGACTAGATAGATGGCGTTCTAACAGCGGGAGGCTGGCGGGGACCGGGGCATCTCGCTTAACAATACCAGAAGCTTAGCCAAGTCATCCCAGTCCAATCCGCGCCATTCAAATGCAATTCCAACAAACTCGAGTCCGAGTTACATACTTCTTCCTTCAGGGCGGCCAAACCCAGGGGGACAAGTCGCAATATCTTGCCCGATAAATACACATGTGTATCCCAAACAACCCCACGCCAATCTCCCGCTCCCCACCAACCAGCACGTCAAAAAGTACACCAAGCCCTATGGATCAAGCTCCAGCTACATCCGTGCCGCTTCCCGTGTTCCTGTGCTTCTTAGGGTTGGATAGGGTTGGTAGTTAACTTAGGCTAACTTTGCACGAACAAACATGGACGGATAAACGGGATACATGAATCTCGGCTTTGTCGGGCAATTCACATTATCTGATGCAACCGTTTTAAGTGGAACACATTTACGGCCGTATATGTCATATTCGATACCCACAATCCTATTATTTTGTGCATGTACATAGTGTTATCTACTACTTAACATTCCAAACTCTTGCAAACATCTGGTACCTTGCCTTCAACCTCGGCAATGACAGCCAAATTGACTTCTCCCACCCGATTCAACTCTGGTCCAGTTGACTCCGCCAAAGCCAAAAGATCCACACAATCGATAACATCTTCTGGTTCCAGTACATGGTACCCTGCAAGAGTCATTTTGGAACTCGCTCCCACCGTAACCGTAAAGACATGCTTCTCGTGTACTTGCTTTCCAGCGTAGGCGTTCAAAGACCGGAACATGTCCTCGTCAGTGAAATCATCACCCATACACAGCGCAAACTCAAGTTTACCTGGAGCATCCGAGTGTGTGTATTCCTTCACTAACCGCTTGACAATCTCGCCCTTGTTGATAAACGTAGGACGGACCTCAAGGTTAGCCTTGCCCGGCATCACCTCCACGTCCCACTTGGAACCAACCTTCGCCTCCAGTTCCTTGTGGCACTCGTGTGACGCAGCCAGAGCCTTTTCATACTCTTGCGCTTGTCTATAGTGCCAAGTAAGAGCACAACGCTTCCGCTCCACATGGCATCCGGGGTACATATCGGTGTACTTTTGGAAGATTTCATGAACCTCGGTTTGCCATCCCATGTCGTACTTCTCCGCAAGGTTCTCCCAGTCCTGGCTGCCCGGTTGTCTCATAAAACTGCCGTGCTCAGCACTGAAGCCCAGCTCAGAAATATGACCCAGGTGCTGCTGCAGGAAGTCTTGGTCGCGACCAGAGATAATCCACACCGAGTTTCGGTGATCGGCAGCAAGAAGCTTGAGTGCTTGAATGATCTTGATTGAAGGTACCGCCATACTAGGCTCGCGGACAATGGGCGTCAGCGTACCATCGTAATCAAACATGAAAAGTCTTCTGTCAGCCGCCTTGTATTGCTGCAACATAGCTTGACGATCGAGAAGTGGTGTAGCAACGGTAGTCTTGCTTGTCGCAAGAACATGCACCAGGCGACGCAGGAGAGCGTCCGACCAGCTCTGCACATTCCGCGTAGCCACATGGTTGTATAGGCTTTCATGCATAGCAACTCGCTCCTCGTCAGACATCGTCAAGGCCCGGTTAATCTCATTAGCGACACCAGTCAGATCCCATGGGTTGATGTGAATGGCATCACGCAAGCTGCCAGCAGTCCCGCTGAACTCGGAGATGATGAGTGGGCCATGGTTATCCCTCTGGCAAGCAATGTACTCCATCGAGGTAGTGTTCATACCGTCACGAACCGACGTGATCAGACCAATATCAGCAGCTCTCAGAAGCGCAAAGTATTCCGCAGGATTGAGGTATTGTGGGTAATGCTGCACAGGAGAGAACCCCAGACTACCATAAGTACCATTGATCTTCATGACTAGCTCGTTAACTCGTGTGGCAGTGCGGTTCTCGGGATCATCCGACTCAATAGTGGTTGGCGATGTGACCTGGATCAACACAACCTTATCATGCCACTCTGGGTACAGGCTAAGGAAGTGTTCAAAAGCCTGAAGCTTCTGCGCCACACCACGCACTGTATCCAGTCTATCACGACCAACAATCAACTTTTTCCCAGCATACAGCTGCTTAAGTGCTTTGTAGCGCTGTTCAACATCCTCAGTCCACGCGTAGTCCTCTACTTTGGCTACGTCGATACCAATAGGGTACACGCCGAGCTGTACGCGCATAGCATACGTCTCAATCGTGTCATTATTGCTCGGGTAGTGAAGGATGCGTGTGCAACTGCTAGCAAAGTGGCGCGAGAAACTGTAGGCCTGCATGGCAATGAAGTTGGCGCCAAGCATACCCTCAAGAATCTCCTTGCGCCGCGGGAGGCACCGCATGAACTCACTGCTAGGGAAAGGGCAGTGCAGGTAAAATGCAATGTACATGTTTGGCATGCGCTGGCGCAGGATCTCGGGAAGCAGCATCAGGTAGTAATCGTGAATAATCACCACATCACCGGGCTTGTAGATTTCAAGAATCTTGGCCGCAAACCGCTGGTTCATATGGCAGTAATCAATCCAGTGCAACCGCTCTTTCCGCCCGTTTGTCGGTTCGTGCTGTTTGTAATGCAACAATGTGTAAAGTTCCTCCTGTGCATACCGGCGCCAGCGCTTTTGATCGCGCAAATGAATTCCCTCATCGGTATCATCCACATCATCAGCCAGCCAAACTGGCACCGTCTTGACCGTAGGGCTGTGCGAAAGCTTGTACTCGAGGTTGTGCTGGGACTCCTTGCTAATGAAGAGTTCGTCGTGGGCAGGCGCATCTTGTTGCTTCGGGCTGGAGTCCACTGGGACTGGAGCGGAAAGCGCGCTAATTGGTGCTTGACGAGAGTTACCACGCTCGGCGGCATCGATTTCACCCGTCCAAGCTACGACGGTGTGGTTCCAAGCAGTATGCTGCGAAGAAAGGTGTGTGAAGGAATCGAAGAGAGCCGATTGGCCATTGCGAGTGCCGAGAGTCTGTCAGGGATTATAAAGAGTTAGCTGATGTCCTGACTGTTTAGAGGGAAGATTTGCTACCTACCCATTCGCCAGTCTTAGAGTGGTACTTGACCGAGTGTGGAATAGTAAATGTGGTCGAAATGACGTTGCCACTCAATGACAAATCGGGGTTCGCCGCCCGAATAGTAGACAGCGACTCACGTCTCCGGCGATTTCTTTGCGTCTGCGAAAGCGGGTGATCCTCCGAGTCAACCGCTGGTCTTGCATTCGCACCGCCGTTTGACTGTGGCATCGCCTTGAAATAACCATCCTGATGGCCCTCAAGCGATGGGCTCAGCGGGTTGTTGTACGTCTCCGAATCGATGCCGGGAGTAGCAGCTTCGTTTTCGGCATGGGTATGACTGACGTCGAAAGCCGTTTCGGTATCGACATCGATGGGTGGTGGAACATGGGACGAAGGCATGGTTGTGTTTGTGCTGAGGCGGAAAAAAAGGTGCAAAAGATGAAATTACTGGACTCTCGCGATTGAGCTCAAGTGGCGACAAGCGGGGCAGCCAGCGCAAGGGAACGAGAGATACAAGAAATAGTAGAGCGTGGAAGAGACAAGTCTCCAATAGAAAGAACAATCAAATATATGTGGGCAATCAGGTTAAACAATTCAAATAAGTATCGAATACTATTCAGGTAGTGCATATATATGAAGCAAAAGATCAAGTCAAAAGTAAGTAGAAGCGACGATGGAATTGGCGGGGTGCAGCATCGGTGCTTTTATCGAGCTGTCGAACTAAAGCTTTAGGACGAGCTCAGGTCGAGCGTAGGAATCCACCGACGTCTTCTTTCCCCATGTGATCCTGTGTGCAACTTTCCCTGCTCCAGCCGCAAACCCCCCAAAATCCGGCAGGACCCTTCCATTCCTGTGTGGTCTACACTGAATGACGATAAGGACATCAACATAGCAAACCCATCATCTGGCCCTCAACTCGCCTCTTTTCCCCTCCTTTTTTGCTTCCGCCGCCGCCTCCTCTTTCCACTCTCAGCCGCGATTTTGCACCTCTCCAGATGGGGTAAACGGCGGGGTCCCCAGCCTGTGCCCCTTCTTCTTCACCCCAAAAACGTCATTTCCCAAAAAGGCAACGTCAGCCAAGCCGATACCTAGGGTTCTCGTTAGGGTTGATGCTGAACACGGCTGGAAATGACAAGTCCAAGCGACGGCGAGCCGTGGCTAAAGATGAGGATATCTGTGGTTCGTAGCCATACGTCAGAGTTCATCTGAGTTCAAAAGTTTTTCCAGTTCAATGATTTCATCTCGCTACTTCCCGGGCGAACCTGTAGATAGCGGTGACTCCAGACCCGGCAAGCCACCTACCTGCTGCACAACGCTGCAGTGTGACACACCCGCATATTCCAGCATGCTCTACACATGATCTAGAATTCCCCCAAAATTAACAATTACTCCCTTCTTCCCAAATGGCAACTCCGACAACCTGGAAAGTCCCCCGCATGCACATATGCGCCCCAGAGCCTCCACCATAAACTCCCGCATCCAACGAATCTCCTCGAATCTCCTCGAATAATCGTCATCCACAACGTGGTCACCCCACATTGGTGTCGAGTATATACCCTAACCCTATCATCAATTAACGGGCCGAAGAATCCTGAATTAAACGGGCCGTTTGTGACGCTGTTGCTGACAAGAGAACTTCATTAACTCGGCTGCTTGAAAACCTGAGGGGGCCTCAATTAGCAAGCCGTTTGACCGGCCGGCTAGGAAACATATGAGAAAACGTGGTGGAATTGGAAAGAAACCAATCAGACAAGCCTATGGAAACACCCGGAGAGACCCGAGGTCTGGATGGACGGATATGCAAACATGCAAACATGAACCCGTGACAAACATTTCCGAAATGGCCAAAATAATACAAGAAAACACGGAAAGACCCGTCATTGTTCCGCTATATAAACCCTAAACTAATAATTGCCTGCAAACCCGCCATGGCTAACAAATTGTTCCCGATATTCCCTCAGATCTGCCCATGTTCTCAGTTCTGATTCTTCATCGTGTCCAGCTGTGTTCTCCAGACGCATGAGGACTTGGACTAGTTGATGGAGACTTTCTCTGTCGTTGCCTTCGTCTGCATTTTGGGTGAGTGTTGATGCGACCTGGCGGATCTTGTTGATGAGTGAAGATCCGTTGGGTTCAAGATGAAGTTGGTGGATTGAAGCAAGAACATTCTTCAAATCGGTGACAATTTGGCGACGTTCTTGGACCATCGCCTCGAAAGCATCAACTTCCTCGGCTTTCTCGTCACCCTCTTCCAGTTCCTTGACTTCGAGGATATGGATAGAGCGTCGAGTAAAGTACATCTCAACAAAGTACGAACGGGTGGCCAACTCTGAGACATAGATGTTGGCCTTTTGAATCTCAAACTGCAGCTGCCTCCTTCTAGCAGGATTCGTTTTGATGATTTGAGTTGCATCACTAGGTGGTGCAACTGTTGCCGTAGTCGCAGCCAAAAACTGCGAAAGCGCATCGCCCGTAGGCGCATCCCCACCCTGCACTGTGTGTCCTACCTGAAGTTCCAGGGGCAAACGGAGGACAATGTCTTTGACGGCGGATAAAGCACTCTTTATCATTTCCCGCTGGGCAGCCCAGCCAAGAGTGGCCATGCCGTAACAATGCTCGACGGCGACAATGGGGTTCATCGTCATGTAAATATCGGTAGCAATGCGGAAACCCGTCATCATGGTTACTGGCTCCATTTCCTGGTCAATCGACGTAGCAAGAATATTCTTATCTTCGGTGTTTTCAGGTAGGTCAGGGTAAGGATTATTCGGTGTGGGCGGGGGGATGTCTGAGATCTTGAGAGGAGACCCGAGCTGTCTCATTGACCTACCATGTATGTCAGTTGTGTTACTTGTATGTTGGAGTAAAGAAACTTACCGGACACCCAAAAAGGCACACCAGAATAGCCGTTTGCCAATCTGATCATTGATATGATTGAAGGGCATAGGGTTCGGCGCGCACGTATCCGTCCCATACTGTGGCGCCCCGTTGGCAGTCTTATAGTCACCGAGGCGTTCAAGAATAGAGAGACTTTCTACTAGAAATTCCTTATTCTGTGCCGGCCGGAACGTATAGGAAGCAGCCAGAGCCAAAAAGTAGCTAGTGCAAGCGTCGTAAATAGTTTTAGGGCTCTTGTTGTGCCACATAGAACCACGTGCTGCTAAAGCTAAGTTGCCACACTTCTCAATGAACACAATCGCTCTAGGCAAGTCAAGTTGACCCTTGAGTTGAGCACGAGCATTGCGCGGGAAGGAAGCAACCAAAGCGCCGATCATGGATGCTAATAGCGCAAGGAACTCCATGTTCGTCCGATCTTCCCGGTTTACCAGGGAACTCTGGAACGTCGGTTCGTGTGGGAAGGGGCAAAGCGGGTGAACATATGTAAAGAAGTCGTCCACAAGAAGCTTCAAAATATGCATTGGTGCGATCATTTCAGCATCCAATTTAGGCATCCCGGAGGCCGGACTTACTGGACTTCCCAAACTGTTCTGTGCGCCGAGCGGGCCAAGTCCAATAGGCAATGAAGCCGCCGCCGCTGCAGCTTGGTTCCCAAGGTTCACTAATGAAATTTGCGTGGGAGTCAAAGCTGTATTGGATTGGGCAGCTTGCTGTTGAGCGCGAGCCATGATGCGCTGAACACTCTTATTTGGGGGACCTCTCCGTTTACGCTCACGCGAGTTGGTACATTCAAGACCAATTTCCACGCAAGGGCGGCATGGTCTAACTTGCTCACACTTCACTTTGCGCTCTGAACAGTGATCACAGGCCCGAGACAAGCGGGTCAACTTGGGATTCGAGGCAGGGTCTCTAAGATGCCGCGGTGGACCCATTGGGTGCCCGGCCATGATCCGTTGCATGGCCATTGATGGGGCCATGGTGACTACTGGAGCGACGCCCGCACTGGGGGGCATAGCAGAGCCGTTCGTTGCCGCGGTAGTAGCAGCGTGGAAAGCAGCTGCGGCCGCAAGATCAGCGGGAGAAAGGTTTCCATCATTGGTGATGGAACTGAGAGACTCAAGGGAGGCGGAGAATTGAGCCGTGGGATCGGGGGTGGGCTGTGAATGATGCAGAGGAGGGGGAACGGGAGTAGGATGAGCAACAGGGTGAGCTTGAAGTTGTTGCTGTTGGCTTGCTTGGGCGGCTATCAGCTGTTGACCGGCCTGAGCCTGAGCCTGAGCCTGAGCCTGAGCCTGAGCCTGAGCAGCTTGAGCCTGAGCCTGAGCTTGTGCTTGAGCCTGGGCAGCTTGAGCCTGAGCCTCAGCTTGTGCTTGCGCCTGACCTTGGGATTGAACTTGACTTCTCTGAGAATCATGGTCAACACCTAGGATGCGCGGGTCGGAAGTCGCAGCCTGCAAGACCTGGAGACTGCTCGCAGCATACTGTTGCGGGTCAATTTCGTGCTGGTCAAGATGCTGCCCCGAAAGCTCGTGGTTCCCCGTATCTGACTTGAGTCCTTCATGGTTTCCGACACTGTTAGCAATAGCAGCCGCAGCAGCTCTGGCAGCAACCTGCATTTGTGCTTCAGCAGCAACAGCATCTACCTGCGCCTGAGCTCTAGCTACCGCTTCCGCAACACTTGCCGGGGTCCCGGGGAGCGCTACGGCGGACTCATCCGTGATTTCCATCGAACGGCGGCGCGACAAGACGCGGTCAGCACAGAGGGTCAATTGGTGAATTGGATAAACTTTGGATGATATAAAACACAACAAAAAGATGAAAGTGATGTCGTTGTGGTCGATGCAACACTGCCGATTCCGTGTAAGTCGCGTCTTCTCCGGTTGATAATCGGGACTTGGGGCGGTGTTTTGTCGGTTATAATATGGGTGAAGTTGGCGTTTTTGGTTGCGCAAGGTTTGGAGAGGCGTGAAAAAACTTGGGGGAGGTTTGTGGGGTAAAAAATGGCAGGGATATAGCACACGTGACTGGATCCATCTAGGGTTAGCCATTATTCAGGGCTTTCCGAATTGGGAAATTGCGATTGACGACATGCGGTAGTTTAGGGAAGCCCATGAGGAAACGGACCTACCGAATGTCCACTTACTGATTTAGAGTGACGCTATGAATGACCACTGATATTTGGGTAGCCAAGCCGATGTAAATATCGTCACAATTTCCCACGAGGCAACCAAGGGAGGCTGGAAATTTGGTGACAGTTTTTGTCTGGTTAGTCTGGTTGATTGGATCGAAAGTATGGTTGCCGGACTGAATTTAAGTGATAATTTGGATCACAGCTGTGATGGTATTGCACTGTAATATCAGATTTTGAAGTTCAGCCTCGTAGAAGGTTAAGCCGTCATACATACAGTAACAAAACAGACCCACTCAGGGCTTGAAGCTTACTAACCACGCCGGCGATTTTGGAGTTCGATATGCACGTGATGGGATTCAATAAACAAGCAATAGCCAAGTGAGTGCGTGGGTTGTTTCCAATACCAACAGCTTTATAAAGAAACAACGTCACCGTTTACGAGGTCACGATGTTCTTTGACCCCTGTAAATACCCGGAACAAACTACAAACTAAGCGCGGCTTAGGGCTAGAGGGAGGAAAACAAGTTAAACAAGCAGGAGCAAAAGGCTTTTTGCCACTAACAAGGAAGGAGTGTTGGATGGCATGTTAACAAAAGGGTGACGATGTTAATCGTGCCCTTGGACTTCTGGTAAACTTATAACATAGACCCACAAACAAACGGATTTCGAGCCTCCCAGCTAATGGGACGCTTGATTTCGTCTGATATGACTATGAATTTGATGGTGACGATGTACGTAGACTGGTTAATCGCTTACTATTAAGGACTTGTTGACTACCCGGATGACCTTAATTGCGGGGCCAGGACCAAAGACTGGTTGGCCCCAGTGGGTCTTCGTCTGACTCCGGGCTCCATAAGCACTCATCGTCGGATAGTAGAAGGATACGGCCAGAAAGGTAACGAAAGTTAGGTGTCTTTACTCCTACAGAAAAGGCCACCCAGCACTGTAGATGTTCAGATGAAATGTTGGTAGACCTGAAGGCCTAAAAAGTGGGGAGAGCGCCCACCCACATCTAAATGCTGCGGTCACCAAAATATTTCCTTTCTTCTTCCTCTTCTTCTTCTTCATACAGACACGCAGAGAACCGCCATACACAATCGAACAATCGATAACTTTCTACTTCAATCAACTTTCGCGACTCTGTTTCTTTGTTTCGTAGACGTTTCTTGTCTGCAGCTTTTTTCCTTTTTTCGATCCGCACTTTACTTGAACAACGTTTCGCCACCATGTCGTACATTGTTCAGTCAATTTCCCGCATTTTTTGCCATGGTGAAGAGGCTCGCGAGGATGCCCCCTCTACCCACCTAAACGGCAAAAAATGCCACATGTCGCCAGCTAAGGCACTCGCCGAGGCCACAGCTGTTGCTGCCTGCGCTGCCCAAGACAACGCCGAGTTTTGGGCAGGCTTTTCACCACCAGTTCCCTCTGGCGTCTCAGAGGCTAAAGAGAAGAAGGGAGAAGAGGAGGGGTCCCTTCGGGAGATTGTGCCTGGCCCCTCGATTCTGCGTAGGCCGCTCCAAGAGGACTCCAAGAAGAGTGAATGGGTTGCACAGCCCCGGAAGCGCGTTGGATGGTCGTACCATCTTGTTGAGAGGTCAGAGAGTGAAGATGAAGGGTGCCTCATCTTCCTCGAGCCGGTCAGCGAGGGTAGTGAAGGTGACGACGCGGAGGCCGAGTCGGAGGAGGCGGGGTTGGGGTCGGGGTCGGAGGAAGGAGAATCGAGAGAGGAGCCAAATGAGGAAGGCTTCATCGATGAAGAGGCAGAAGAGGAGGAAGGAAGTGAGGACGACTCGGATTTTGAGGACCACGATGAATCAGACTCTAGTGATATAGAGCTTGACGCGAACTTCATCGATTGGAGTTCCTCTTCTGATGAGGGTTATGAAGAGGAGGAGTTGGAATTTGGGGGCTCCAGTGATGATGAGGATGTCCCCCAAGACCCATACCATGAGGAAGGCCTGAACTCCGATGATGAGTCGGAGGAGGGGTCTGACGATTTAGACCGGGAAATGCGGTTGGCTTTGGAAGAGGAGCAGGAGTATGCGGCCCTGGCATGTCTCCTGCCTTCATCCTCGTCGGGTTCAGAGGCGTCGGAGTGCAGTCCCAGCTCCCCGCTTCACCATTTATACGCGAAGTCGTGTGTGCCTTCCGGGCCATCCTTAGAACAAACGGACCGGGCTTTCGCACCTTCCTTTCGCTAGCTGCGAAAGTGCGCGAGACGGTCCAGTCTGGGAAGGTCCAGAAGATTGAATTTGCAGCCGCGACGCAATCGTTTCCGAATCCAGAGGCTGAGGTTGAAAGTTTGTGGGCGGCCAGTTCCAGCAAACCGACTTGTAAGAATTTTTCCACTCTATTTTCTTTTTCATCTTGACCTGGTTTGCTACAGTCAGTTTGAAAGACAAACCACCACAAAATTGGTTAGTGCTAACAAGTTACTGTTTTCTTCAGCATCTTCTCGATTTCCTCGGCGACAAACGTGTTCACGGCTCACCAGATTTCGTCTCAGTCGAAGCAAGTGTTTTTGTTGCATCAAACTTGCCGAGCAGCTCTCGGGACAACGACACGAAGTTCGGTCTCTTCAATTCTCGCGACATCGAAACTCAACATCCAGAAGACGAGGAAGAAGAAAACAACTCCAGTGACAGCGACCAAGCCATCACCGACGACGACAAGGGTGCAATCATCTTACCAATTCCATCCAATTCACCCGGCCGACGCGACCTTCAATCCAAGATGCCAACAAGATTCATCGGTGCCAACATCAATGGCGATATGAGAATCAGTTACACGCCGGTGACTTACAAGAAGAAAGAAAATGTTCCTGTGAGCTCCGCTTCCCATAATCACGACGCTTCTTCGGTTGTAAACGAAAAGATCGAATCACACGACATTGACGACGACGTCCCTACTTCTATTGCCAACGAATACTACGACAACGATGAAAAGGCAAAGCAGAAGAAGCGCAAAGAAGGCAAACGCCCCGAGAAAAAGGAGAGGAAGGACAAGAAGGAAAAGAAACCCAAGGGAGTGACCGATCACATCGTCCAACGTGAGGAGAAGCCGCGCAAATGGAAACATGTCTGCGAACCCTTTGAAGGCACCACTGTGTGCGAGATGGCCGGCATCCACGTCGGTCCTGGCACTCCTGGTTGGTTCAACCCCAAGAGCGATTTGGGCCCGCTTATTCCTCGACCTCCTGGTCCCATTGGTCTCAAGCTCAGATGGCCTGTTGAAGTAAACCGTATAATTGGCGAACAGATTCCCTTCCCCCTCCCGACTACCGATAACCCGCGCCGCCAGTTGGCTAAAGTTCTGTCTTCCGGTCCCCAACGCGTCCCTGGATTTGTTCTCGACCATCCCAATCTTCCTGGCTTGGCTGTTCAACGTACCTACGACCGCTATGTCAAGATTGGTGCTTACGTTCCTCCACCTACTCTTGCCCCGTTGACTACGGCCAATCCCACTTACGGATTCCCCAACCGTCGCCGTGAAACTTTACCCGAAGACCAAACTTGGTTCCCGCCGGTGACGTGCCCGATTGTTGATATTCCTACCCCGTTATTCCTCAATCCAATCAGCAAACAGTCGGAGAGAGAACAAGAGCAGCGTACCTATAACTCCATGGAGGGTGGTGTCATTGTATACAAGAGGCAGGCGGTGGGTAAACGAACTGTGCTTCGCAAGGGATACACAGTCGGCCCTGTATTGTCAGCCCTGAAAAACTACGGCTCAAAGGTCATTCCGCGTGGACAACTGAGTACCGCTCCGCCTATCAAGCTCCGTCGTCCTACGCCTGGGTTCCGCCAAATATCTACCCCCATTGCTGACGTCTGCCAAATCCACGCCAAGGGTCAGATTGTTGACTTTGACGACGTTGATGCGGTTCTTGATTCATGGGACAGTCAAGTCGACCCCATTGTGCCATTTGATTACGGACAGAAGCCTCGGAAGGAAACCAAGACAGTGTTGGACCCCAAGTTCCCAATCACACAACGGAGTCTCTACTCCAAGGTTCCACTTGCTCGCTCTCTTGGAACAATGCGCATGTTAAAATATAAAGATGAAGTGGCTCGTGGTGTAGCCAAAGAAGAGGGTGGATTGATGAAGAGGTTTTTCAAATTTGGAAATAATGTGGCAGCCAGAGTGGAGGATTCCCGGTTTGCTGGCTGGATTCGGCGGAGTTAGGAAATGGAGACGGGGGCGGAGGATACAGACGGAGCTGATTCTGTATGAGTGTGTACGATTTTGTATGATTAGTGTTTGGTTTTTCTTTAATGATATTCTACTTTCCCGGATTTTGTATATCTCCAGTTCCGTCCCCGTACCTGAAATGCCGTTTGTCGGATACACTATTCCGTGTTTGGCAAAAGACCCCACCTTTGTAGGTCCGTGTTAGAGTAACCCTAAAGCCTTATGCGCCTGTAAATAGCTCTTTACAGGTTCGCCACAGCTCTTACGGCCTTGTGATGGCTTCTAACAGCGGTACAATCACCTGTATGCCTGCCGCGTAACGTCCAAACTTGGAAAAGTGGGGTTACACTTGGGCGGGGGAAGGGCGGGCATAACTCACTGTATATAAACAAGATGGAATTCCGCTACAACTCAACTCATACTGTTTCTCTTTCTTACTCAGTTTCAATTCAAAAATACACATCACATATATCACAATGGCTGAAGCGGTTTCTGCGAAGACTGGACACAGCGCCACCTGCTGCGCCGTCCCCCCCGTTGTTTCGGAGGGCTACGTTGAGAAGGGCCAGTACAAGGAGATTGGCGGCTTCAACACCTGTATGTACCCTAATGTTTTGTCCCCTGGAAGGATTTGACAACCGAGCTAACCAGAGCAACCTTATAGACACTACCGGCGTTGCTGACTCCAAGAAGGGCGTCATCTCAATCTTTGACATCTTCGGCCTCTACCCCCAGACTATCCAGGGTATGGATATTCTTGGTAGCGATAACCTTGTTCTTCTGCCTGACTGGTTCAAGGGTGCGCCCGCCGACATCTCCTTTTTCCCTCCCGATACCCCCGAGAAGAGCAAGACCCTCACTGAGTTCCTTACTCTTCACGCTCCCCAGAAGTACCCTTCCATCGTCAAGGCGTACCTCGCCGAAGCCAAGAAGGCGTACCCCAGTGTTGAGAAATGGGCTGTCATCGGCTTGTGCTGGGGCGGCAAGGTTGTTGCGCAGTTGACCAAGCCGGGTGAGGAGGACTTTGCTGTTGGTGTACAGATTCACCCGGCTTTCGTTGACCCCGAGGAGGCCAAGGGTGTCACCAAGCCTATTCTGATGCTGGCTAGCAAGGATGAGGATGCTGAGGCTGTTAAGGGCTTTGAGGCGAACTTGGAGGGTCCCAAGCACGTTGAGACTTATGCGGACCAGCACCACGGGTGGATGGGGGCGCGGTCGAACTTGAAGGATGCCCGGAACAAGGAGGAGTTTGCTCGTGGGTACAAGAAGGTGTCTGATTTCCTTAAGGAGCACCTCTAAGTATTTAAACAGGTTATGCGAGATAAGATGGCGTTTGTTTTTCAATTGAATGTATGTTTGTATTGTTTTGGTATCTTTTGGTGGCGGTTTACTCTTTAGTGAATGTTTTTTGGCGTCACTCTCATGTCATCAGTGACTGTTACTACAGCCATGTTCCTGCAGGACCATTGATGACTTCTCAGACAGTGTAATACACAAGGCGTATGGAATCCAAAGGCTCGCCCGATCGTTGATTCTGCTAGTACAAAATATTGAAGCCCTCTACACATTGAATAAGTAGGAGGGGCGTATCAAGGGAGAATTGTAAGCAACCCTAGGCATGACATCATAGCTGCACTTCGCGGCACTATTTAACCGGATGACTAATACAATGCTTGTCTTTCAAAATGTCAACATAACCCTATGTCCCTCATCGTGTTGGCGTGAGCAGTAGGGTTATAACAACGGCAAACGAGCCTAATTGCAGATCGGGACGGACTTATATATCTGTAGTATGTACAGCAGGGTGAAACCCCGAGAGCGAAAGTCCACCAGCGGATCGAAGGCGACGACAAAGAATCATGCGCGGAATACAATCGTTGAGTGATCGGAAAGGTAGCTATACGGCAGAGTTGGTGTTTATCTTGCGCTGAAGTGATCATCAGCAAGACAGTTGTTCGGTCCTGTGATGACTGATTGTATGATCAGATACATAGATATGGCCAAGAGATCACGGACTCTTACAATCTGACTAACCCAGCTTTTTTCTCATCTTAAGAGGAAGCAATCTAACAATTGATAAACACTGAGCCATCATTTGGCAAGGACGGATGTTCTCCATAGCAGGTCTACCACAAAAGGTTTAACCCAGGGTCGAGTAAACTGGGCCTTTCCCCAGATTGTTCGATATGTTTTGTGTTGGGAAGAGGGATATTGTCCTGTATATCCCGTGACAACCGCGAACATCTGAGAGTTGAACGGCTATATGTTATATGGGAATTTGATTTGAATAATGAGACTGTAGGGTGCCGGAATTCATTTCTTATCTGCATCGGGGTTAAATTACACGCATGGGAGAGGGAGTCTGATATCAAGTGGGTTGATGTCAGACTATTCCTTGCAAGCGACCTCAATGGACCGCAGTTGTTGAATCACGATCTCGATCTTTGTAACATTCGATTCCTGAAACAAAACATAACGAACCAGTTCAAAGAGTAAAACTAAAAAGTCAAGACCCTTGAACTAAAGACGAGGGAAGTTGTGTTCTTGGTTCGTACCATCGACGTCACGAATCCCAGCTCAACTTTAGGGCACACATTTACGTCGTGATGGTTTCTGGATCTCGCGCAAGACATTGTAAGACGTCGGCGGTAATCATCCTGAGCCGTAAGCCCACTGGATAGAACATGGATTTCACTTTTCACACGATTAGACTTTGCTCATTTACCCCACGAAGTCCGAGGATTGGAAGAAGTCAACAGTCAAAGTCATTCCACTGCCATACAACAAAATACTACGCTAAAATAGCTGTTTGTAGTCCCATATTATCCAAAATTGGGAATCCGCACTCCCCTACGAACAGGTAAGACCTTATACAACCGCGGTGGGACTACAACCATGTCATACGGAGAAACACCCTATTTAGTGTAACTAGTGTAAGGTGACGAACTGGGAAACATCAACATGCCACCACACTAAAAAGAAGAGGACCCTTCGGACTTCGTTATTATTGCATGTTCTATAACAAACTACATAGGTTTCTCCGCGTTTATGTCCTATATAGCGAACATAGTACCACCAATGGGGATAAGTGTCCCTCGGATAAGACAGTAGTGAAAGCATCATAGCTCGTTCCTCTGCTCCAAGATTATGTTCCCAAACATCAAGTTGAGGGCAGTGTATCACCTTTGAACGTGACCTCGTTGAAGGTTGATCATGATCGGTCAATAGTAGGGTTATAGACACACCGGGACATGGACAGGGTTTGGCAGCTGAAAGGCAAGTTCAGCGGGAATGGAAAACGTGAACTTAGATCTTGGGAAATAAATCAAGTGCTTGACTTTTGAAGTTCACGAATGCCGCCCCTGATAATATGATTCTATCAAGTTTTAAGGACCTCATTTCAAATCTAGCTTTACACGAGAAACGATTGAAAGTACGATTCGTTGGATCGTTGATTATGGAAGATCGCGTGCATAAGCTGCTCACTGTGGATTCCCCTAGTGCCCTGAAATACCGCGTGTAGGAAATTACATGAATCGCCCGGAAACATAGTGAATTAAAATGGCACCCAACTCACAAGTTTCGCCGTCACCACTTCAACTGGTATTTGAGTTATTCTCACCTTCTAAACCACGCGAAAATGTTTGAAGTAATCAATTTAGGGACAGAGCATATAGATGTCATGGGAGACAAGTTCACCTCCTATGTTTGTGCATTATCCCTTAACGACACTGAAGAGGTAAAAAGATATCCCCCGAGTTGGTGTCTAGATGGTGATGATTGTGCTAACTATTTCAGCGACGTCACGGAACCGTTCACTACCCAGCACCAGATGATAAAAGAGAGCCATGCGCGGAATATAACCGGAGAGTCATCACAAAGGTAGCTAGCCATCAGAGTTGGTGTTCATCTTGCGTTGAAATGATCATCAGTAAGATGGTGGTCAAAGGCTGTCGCGAGTGCCGGCACGACCAAAAGGGTAAAGCTGGGTATTCCAATCCACACCCGTATGCTCTCAACAACGCAGATTGGTGGTCATTTGAAGACAGTGAAATCCAGAAGTTACTAGACGAAGAGACTTCATTTGGCGAAGATGGACTTTCTCCATGGCCGATCCAAGTCAGTCGTTTTAACGCGGTTTTGAAACAACTTGGCTTTTCTCCTGATTGTCCAGTGTGTTTTGGTTTGACCAAGTCGATATTGCCAAATATACGCAGAGACGCCCACGGAAAAATAATGATACAACGGATCGATGTACAATCGTTGAAGCTTGATGGTAGTGAAGCCAATGCATGTCGCAACTCATTCCCACTTAACATTACGGTTCACTGGGACGCACAAAATGGGGCTTCACATAAGCAATGGGTCAACATCAGATTATTACTCATAAACGGCGCTAGCGGACCGACGTTAGCGGTTCATGAGAATCATCGATGTAACCCTGTAGTCCTGAGACAACACATACAGACCCAATTCAAGATATACCCCGAGGAGAACCTCCAACAAACAGCAGGCAAGTAGAGGCTTTGAAACCACAGAACCAAAAGTTAACAGATTTATATAGAATATCCAAAGTCTTTCCGTCTCATTGACGTGAACAAGAGATGTGTTGTGAATATTGGAAACAACCATGTCCGGTACTCTGCAATTAGTTACAGATGGGACGCCAATGACAAGAATATGCTTACTCCCGATACCAAAGAACAATTTGCCCAAGAAGGCTCATTGTCTTTGGATACAATGTCGAGAACACTGTATGACTGCATGACCATGGCCCAACTTCTTGAAATCCCATACGTCTGGATTGATCGGTATTGTATTCTACAAGACGATATCAAAGAAAAAGCCGAGCAGATTCATGCCATGGGGGATATCTATAGCAACTCCTACTTGACTATGATATGTGCTCTTTCCAAAGCGATACATTCTGGTCTGCCAGGTTACAGTAGAGACTTTGATGGAGCCAACAGAGCACCATCGAGCAATGGATGTTGGGGCACATCCCAAAAGATTACATACTCATGGGGCCGCCATGTAGAGTGGCAAACCCGCGGATGGACAATGCAGGAAGAATATCTGTCTCCTCGTCGACTGTACTTTACCGACTCGACCATTCTATGGCATATCAACTGTCCGATGGTGGCATACCATCATGCGGATCTCACAAAAGACCCAGTCTGTCGAACGGAATGTACGACTGCTAAATCGAGATCACCGTTTGATTTGATCAAAGAGTATTCAAAACGTGAACTGACCGTTCCTACGGACAAAATCAACGCAATTTCTGGGTTGTTGAAGACCCGGGGGATTGAACATGTTTTTGGGATCCCCACGAGTGAGATTCAGTATGGTCTTTGCTGGCAATCTTTGGATGGATCAACAGAACAAAACAGTCAGTTTCCCACTTGGTCTTGGACTCATCTATTACGTGAAGTTAAATGGGACGACCGTAGGAAAATAACCGAATGGGCCAAATTTAAGATTCTACACGCTTACACTTCGACGTCGAAGCAACTATCTTTACTTCGACAAATGGGCTTGCCTCGGTCCTTTTTGGTTTTCCTTTCTGATAGTCGACTTGCCATTAGAGCCAGAGCTAGGCATCTACGGCCAGATGATCCGGTCACGAGCGACATAGATGGCGAACCTTGTAACGTCTCGTCAGCTTCATTGGCAATTCAAATGTATCAAAATAAAGACGGTGCAATCTTTTCTATTGTAATTGAGCCATTCAACCCACCCGAGACTGCCCTCTGGTATGATGTCACCCCCGCTCAACGTGGCAATGTCATCCACGCTCGACGTGTTGGATATCATTGGTACAACCCAGAGCACTACACCCTTCTCGATCAGCTTGCAAAGATTCGACCAACGGCAATTCAGACTTTGACGACCCTAAAGAGATCACGTATCGGAAGGTTTGCATCACGCCAAAGATATTCAGCTACATGGATGTGGCGCAGAATTTCCAGGCGATCAAAACGGATGGTACGGAGTTCTGGGCACAACTTGCCCGAGTACCTTGAGCATCCGTATAACTCACTAGTCGAATTTCTGTCGTCCTTCCTAGGTTGTTTCATGCCACGAGCCACGTCGCCTTCTGGGAATTCGTCTGACGACAATGGATCAGTAAAGGGAAATCATTCGAAAATTCGGACGCGGAAAGGTTATGCAGCTACACGTAAAGTGGCCGGGCGTGCACTTACCCCTACCCCTCGTGAACTCAACGAGGGGCAAAGTTATCTTCAAGTCAAGGACCCAAAGCGGAAAAGGCTGGTCCATCGACCGAGGCTTGGGTTTAACTTGTTCCCAGATACGCCAAATCGATTTCAGACAATTGTCTTGTATTGAAGTAAAACTTTTGGAAGGGAAGCTTATGGGGGGAGACTTTAATGAACAGTTTTTTTGTGTTTGCTCTTGTGCAAGTAGACTATACGAAACATACATAAGAGTGGACAAGAGCTGATGGTGAGGTGAGCCGCAGAGATATGGCGCCGGTAGGGTGTCTTTCACGCAAGCAGTTGGCTGTTTCCTTGATTTAAATGAGAGCCAGGTGTATTGAGCCAGGCGATTTGGCCAAGAAGAACAGTGATAGTGAATGAACCCGCCACCTCTCAGAATACTTGTCAAGATCCGAGCAACCCCGTTCAGACCTCTACCACCCCGAAGAGACAGCGCATCCGGAGATAACCAAGACCCTACTATTGACCGCTTGGTGGACGAGTCCTAGGGTTACGAACAACCTAGTTTGCCGAACATTAGTTTAGCTCTTCGTGCTACGTTACAGTTGATGAGATGGACAGGTCTTGGCCAGTGTCGTACAGATGAGACATGAGTATATGTAAATACATATATATCTGGCGATCAAATCTGCAGCCAGAAGTATACCGCTTATAGGGTAATCGAAATATCAGAGTTTTTGTGTTTCCACTGCTCACGATACCATCTCATGGGCGGGGCTGTAGTGAGAAGACAAGGATGACACTCCGAATAAGGAAAATTATCGGTTTTAACGAACCAAAGGAACGCTGACTAGCATGTTGCTGGCGGGGTATGTGATGGCAGGCTGACAGCATAATTTAGAGAGGTCAATCACCGCAATGTATGTACTTGGTGAAGTGAAAACCTGGAAAGTATAAAGTTGTGCTAGTCAAATGGCGACTGAGAAAACTTCATACTGTAGAAGATCGTGAATGAAGTCTCGGTGCCAGCAGATTTTGTGTACATGCGTTCTGATTGCGTACCTATGGTACTCCATTACCCACTATCTATGACGTCATTCACAGCTTGATTATGCACTGCATATCACTACGTTAGGAAGGATGTGGGCCCTACATTCAGCTCTTTGAAAGGACCTGGCATAAAGTCTCCGATTGGTCATACATTTAGTTCTGGTTTGTGAGGCTATATATTCCGCTGTGTCCAACCAAAGTTGATCTGAAAACCTGAAGCCCTTATCAACTCATCATGCCCGAGCCTTCAAACCCCAAGGGTATCGCGCTCAAGGTCATTAATTGGCCGGACAGATTTGGATTCAGGCATCCAATCTTGACCATCAGTGAAAACAATGGCCAGGTAAGACAGATGAATGTCCCATAGCCATATGGCTTCATAATGCCGCGAATACTACTAACATAAACCTAAAAAGCCACCAGGAGTGTCACACCATGGTACCAGCGCCTATTTTCCTGAGACTTGCGATCAGTACAAACAACGGGTTATCACACCGATCGCGACGGAGCTTTCGTGGTGTTCATTTTGTCAGAGCATGTTGATGAGATGGACCGCTGTAAAAGACTGTCTAAGGTGTGTCGACCATGTGAAGGCCGATCTAAGGCAACTGGCAGTGTCTAAAGAAAAAAGACATTTGAAAAATGGGGATAATTGGTGGCTCGGAGGCAAACTGGAGGGTCAAGACCCAACATGGCTTTCTTACCATGAACTGGTGACAGAGAAAATCATTAGAACACCAGTATGGGGGCCGGATGGGCTCTCACCATGGAAAACAATGAGCCATGATACCCACTCGTCGTACCTAGAAAGGCTTGACCTTACTCCTACCTGCAATATTTGTCGCGAACTAGAACCTATCATTTTGGGTACCCTCCGGAAGTTATTGGAACCCGGAATGAAAGCTAAACTCGGCTCTCTACGTCTTCGTGTCGAGGAAGATGGCAATCAACGGCCAATATGGTCACCCCACTCATTGCAAATTGAGGTTACAATGTTATTTTGGACACAACAGGGGTTCTATAAAGAGGGGGTCTTTGAAGCTAAGCAGTACATTCACATGGTTCCGGACCGATACACAGCCAACAGAGTACTTGGTATGGTGCAATTCGACCGGTTTAATCCTCTGTTTCTGAAGAAAGAAGTGGATCATGAGTTCCGGGAAACTGGAGTGGCCTTAGAAGAAGCTCTGTTGAGAGGCGACGCAGGCGAGTCTCAGACAAAAGACATATCGTGGTTTGAGTTTAGATTAACTAACATGAGTTCTAGGCTTTCCCAAATCCTTCAGGCTCATCGACGTCAAGAAGAAATGCGTTGTCCATATTGGAAACGAACTGCGCAAATACTCGGCTATCAGTTATAAATGGGATCCTACGGATAACAATATGTTGACCACAGAGAACGAGAAGGACTTCCTCAAGCCTGGCTCATTGTCCCTCAAGACCATGTCCCAAACCCTTTTCGACTGCATGGAGTTGGCAGAACAGCTGGATATCCCGTACATCTGGATTGATCGCTATTGTATCATCCAGAGCCATAACTTCGAAAAGGCGGAGCAGATTGAGGCCATGGGACATATATATGCTAGCTCCTGGTTAACCTTCATATGTGCTCTCTCTGCTGATGTACATAGCGGTATCCCTGGCTACAGTGTGGACTTCCGGGAGAAATTCCGTATGGATCAGCCCCGCAGTTGGGGAGGAACAACTAACCGCTGGAAAGTATGGGACTCCTTACCTAAGCCCGATTGGATGGCCCGCGGCTGGACGATGCAGGAGGAACATATGTCTCCCAGGCTACTGTATTTTACCGACTGTACGGTTGTTTGGCACATCAACTGTCCTACAAAGGTGTACCATGACGTTGCGCTTGGAGTCCAACAGGATACCCAGCTAGATTGCTGCTCCAATGCCACGAGGTCGGTAACTAAGACGCTGGAGATGTATGTTGGTAGAGATTTGAGTTTCCCGGCCGACCGAATCAACGCCATCATCGGTCTGTTAAAGACCCGTAACGTGGACCACGTTTATGGAATTGTGACCCGTCGAATGGCATATCACCTTGTCTGGGCACGTGAATTGAAGTACACGAGAATCCCGCCCGAGTCGCAGTTCCCGACGTGATCATGGGCACACTTACATCAAAAATGTGTTTGGCCCGATGGCCGCCCCTATAAGATTCAACCCAACTCACTATTTTTGCACGCCAATACGTCTCAAGTGAAGCGTCCTTCACTGCTGAGGAGAATGGGCATATCCTTGGCTACTGCTAATCAACTAGGCAATGAAAACATTGTGCTTTTGGCGCGAGCGCGACCCATTGTTAAGCATGATAGGTTGTGGCTGGATGAACCCGGCTCCATATCCAAGGGATTTGTCATCGAGCTTTACATCGACGATAGAAAACAACACTGCACTTACAGCCTGGTTGTCGAGCCCTTTGTGGCGACCCACGATCTATCGGCTCCCGGTGTGATTCATGCCCGGCGTGTAGGTAGACTGTTAGAAGCAAAGTATTCCTTCATTCCGTTACCTAGTCTTGCCAAGATTCGCCCTCTAGCCTTCCAAAGCTTGACAAGGTTGAAGCGATTCAGGCTGAAACATTGCCATACTATCCCTCGGCTGCGGTGCCGACCCTCCATTTCGTTGGAGTTTGGGTCTCTGACAAAGACCCAGGCGCTGGTAAAGAGGAAGAACAGGTTTTCAGTTGAACGAATCGGTCAAGATCTCAATGCTTCAGTCATAGATCAACCTGCACGATCCGGAATGAGAACTACTGTGTGTCATACGAAGAATTATGCAAGATTCTCAACTACGAAACACAAGGAACACGCGTATCCATCTCGTCCACCACCCAAACAAAACGCCGTCGGCAAGGCATTCTCAACTGTCACGCTACGTAATGGATTCGGTGGATATAAAACTTTTATTTTGCATTGAGGAACTCAATACCCTATAACTGATTCAACGGAAAGCATGCCTCTCTCATAGCGCATCTTGTGGCATGTCACTACCAAGCAAATGTATGGATTACGAATGTTTAAAGATCCTGCTATTCATTCTGTCGACATATGTTGCTGACAAAGACCGTGGTTGAGAATCTTTCTGGTTGCATGGATGATCTCTTGGTAGACGCTCGACGGTATCACTGTCTTAGCCTCTGGAGATTTCGGCGTGGGACGATCATCTCTTCAAGGGCCAGCGCAATGTGTTGTCCAATATCCTCGGAGAGTGTATCAACGGAGCCGTTAATAGAGAACCTTTCTGAGATGCTCAACGACGTTGTTCTCACAAGCTCTGCACGCAACAAGGATGTATTACCCAGACCAGTACCGAGCCCCTGTCCTCGAGGTTACACGCGGACTCGCGAGAGCTATGCCAAGGGAATTGCCCGGGGGTCAAGCCAACGACCTGTCAATAAGGCGTCCTCCGGTCGACGGTTTGAAAATGGCTATGATGGGCAACAGACTTTTGTTTTACATTAGGATACATGTATAGGCAGTCTTCCCAGTGAAATACCAGCGCTACTATCCGCGTTTAGACAATCGTCTCCCGAGCCAACTGCCACACCAGATCACCCGTTTTAAGCCGAGTTGGACATCCAATGGTTGTGGTATCACTTCAATTTGACACCCGTAGTAGCCGAGGCAACATTCAGTGAATAGACCCCATTAGCAAATGATCCTTCAACGAGATGGCAGCACTCTTACGCGCAGTGCGGTTCACTTAGAGTGTCCAATTATCAGCAATAGGTATGCTTTGAAGGGGACCCGTAAAAGGCTATTGCACTCCTCGCTCACCATGCTAATTACTATTGGGCTTAATGTTGGCTGTGATATCTAAATCCCTCTGAAGGCACATAATACAAGTATAGCCACCAGGACTGTCTACATATAGTCCTCTCTTAGACATGTTATTCCTGTGATGGTGAAGTTTTCGAAATATATCTGCTTTCCCCAACAATATCTATGGGCAATTCCAGTGCTGTGTATACCTCATAAGAAGGTCCTCAACTTCAACATTGAGATCCCACTGCTACATGATTAGTATGCCATAGATGGTGATGTACTAATAGTCAGAGTGTCTGTTGCGAGTATGTATTGGGCAACCAGACCCTCATACATTGTACACACCAGCGGACGATAAAGTCTGACCCTAATCGATTCACGTGATGCATGGCCTACCTTAAGCTCTATATTGATACGAGGGCATTTCTAAGTTTCCAAAATTGTGCCTGATAGTTTTGTTATTAAATCGAAATAAAGAGGTCTTGGAAAATTTGAGGCTGGCTTACCAAAGGTATACACGTCACGAATGCAACGTCATGGAGCAGGGGTTATTAGAAGACACAATGTGGGACAACACAATGTGTTGATATAAGCGGTTCTCTCCGCTTAACTGATTCTGAAAAGAGGAGGCCTCCGTTGCCTCTACTAGGTGAAGTGCCTCTTAAGCGAGTCCAACCTTTGCAGGTTCACCGAGTGATATCTACCCAATCAGTTACATTAGCCTCATTTTGCCAGTAATATCGGCTATCCCGTTTTCCAACTTCGTATGTACGTTACCAAGTCTGCCTTTTACGTCCGCCATTCTGCAGTTATACGCCATTGTAGTACGTATATCTTCCATGAACATATACATTTACATACGTATATGCTCATGTACAACGCACGTCAGCTATGGACCTGTTTCCATATTGGGTGGGTGATCACGCACTTTCAGGAACTTTTTCAACTGGGATCTCAGGTGCGTCAAAGTACTTTGCATAGGGCGTCCGGCCGGTCAAAAAAGATACCCTCATTGAAATAGTATATATTGTCTTATTCCCACAATCAATTGATTGTATGTAAGTCTTACACCTCATTGTATATTCACTGCGCGTTCAACTTCTTATCAACGAATTACCATGCTTGAAGTGTGCACTCGAAAAGACTTTTTCCGGAACAGTCATCCAATATTGACGATCTGTGAAAGCAATGGCCAGGTACGATACACAAATTACTAGATACTTTGCAAGCCTTTCTCTCTTTGTCTTATAACTAACACCGAACGAAAGAAACCACATGTCATCCATTACGATACCGACGATGACTCATTAGAGACTTGCGAACAATATAAACAGCGAATGATTTTTGCCAGCACCGAGGAGCGGTCATGGTGTTACTTTTGCAAGGCTGTACTGCTTAGATGGACTGCATCGAAGGATTGCCTGAGATGTGTTGACGATATGATAGGAGGCTTGAGGCTCTTGGGGCTAATTTCACAACACACAAACTGGGCAGGCGAAGGAATGTTTTTCAGTCAGGAAAGTCCAAAGGATGAAGACCCAACATGGCTATCTTATGAGGAGCTTCAGATGCGGAATCTAGATATCACCGAGGTGACAACATGGGGGCCGGATGGGCTGTCACCGTGGCGGATACCAGATGATAATATCGACCGGTCCCTTGTGGAAAGAATCGGACTAAGTCCCAGTTGTCCGCTGTGTCGCGCCTTGACGACATACATTTTGCAACTCTTGGTCATTGGCCTTTCTCCCGGAGAGAAAGTCACAACCTTCAGTCGTCATCTATTTATCCATGATGATCTCTACGTATATAGAGTCTCGCCACCAAACACACTGCCTATTATGGTCGAATTGAAATTGGGAATCCAAGATAGTGAGGGACACCGCAAGTTGAATCGTAGGATAGGAGAGGTCCACCTGGTCCCTGATCGATACGCCAACAATGTGGTTCTTGGTCTGATCGATGTCGGATATTTCAACACGACATTTCTGAAACAAGAGTTGGATTCCGAGTTGCAAGGCTTTGAAGAGCTTATGGGGGATGCTTTGGTAAAGCGTAATGCAGGTAAATATCCAAGATCCAGCCTTTGAATATCACACGTTACGGATATTAACATACGCCTAGGTTTCCCGCCGTCTTTCAGACTCATTGACGTAAAGAAGAAATGCGTTGTCAACATTGGCAATAACTTCTGTCAATACGCAGCCATCAGCTACAAATGGGATCCCATGGATACCAATGAGTTAACCNTTAGCAGAAAAGTTAGATATCCCTTATATCTGGATCGATCGCTACTGCATCATTCAGAGTCACAACTTTGAAAAGGCCGAACAGATAGAAGCCATGGGACACATCTATGCCAACTCCTGGTTAACCTTCATTTGCGCGCTCTCCGCCAACCTGCACGGTGGAATCCCCGGTTACAGTTGCCCTTTTCCCGAGGAATTCCGCGTGGACCAACCACAAAGTTGGGGTGGAACCTCAAACTGCTGGAAGGTATGGCTTTCTACGCCCAAGCCTGATTGGATGACCCGGGGTTGGACAATGCAGGAAGAGCACTTGTCTCCTCGTCGCATCTATTTCACCGACTTCACGGTTGTCTGGCATATCAATTGTCCCACTAAGGTGTATCATGATGTAGCGTTTGGGGTGCAGCGTGACACGGCAAAGCGCTGCTGCTCTAAAGTGACACAGTCGGTGACGAAGAAACTGGAAATGTACGTTGGACGAGCTTTGAGTTACCCGTCAGACAGAGTCAACGCCATCGTTGGCCTCTTAAAAGCCCGAGGTGTAGAGCATATCTACGGCATTGCAATTCGACGAATGGCACAGAGTTTAGTTTGGGCGCGAAATCTAGAGTACACCACAGACGTCTGCTCCCCGGACTTGCCCACGTGGTCCTGGGCTCATTTGAACCAAAAGTGTGTCTGGCCGGAGGGTCGCCCTTACAAAATCCAGCCCCGATCTCTACTTCTGCACGCCAAGACCCCTCAAGCAAAACGCCCTTCGTTGGTACGACGGACGGGACTCTCTTGGGCTGTTGCAAACCAGCTGAGTGATACAAACATAGTGCTTCTCGCCCGTTCAAGACCTATCCGCAAGAGTGATGTACTTTGGCTTGATTTGAATGTGCCCGTGGTGAAGGGATTCATCATTGATCTATATCTAGATTCTCGTCCACATCGCTGTACCTACAGTCTTGTAGTAGAACCCTTTGTTCCGCCGGGAAGTCTACCATGTTCTAGTGTGATACACGCTCGCCGTATAGGGAGACTATTACAAGCCAGACATTCCTATATCCCACTCAACACTCTCGCGTCTATTCGTCCCTTGGCTCTCCAGAGTTTGACTAGATTGAAAGCCTCCAGGTTACGACTCTTTCCTCTGGCCACATCTCGAATCAGTAGGTTAGCTCGTTACAAAGCCCCTATCGAAGAACCGGTCCTCGAGATTCATAGGAAACGACGTGTCAAGNCCACAGACGTCTGCTCCCCGGACTTGCCCACGTGGTCTTGGGCTCATTTGAACCAAAAGTGTGTTTGGCCGGAGGGTCGCCCTTACAAAATCCAGCCCCGATCTCTACTTCTGCACGCCAAGACCCCTCAAACAAAACGTCCTTCGTTGGTACGACGGACGGGACTCTCTTGGGCTGTTGCAAACCAGCTGAGTGATACAAACATAGTGCTTCTTGCCCGTTCAAGGCCTATCCGTAAGAGTGATGTACTTTGGCTTGATTTGAATATGCCCGTGGTGAAGGGATTCATCATTGATCTATATCTAGATTCTCGTCCACATCGCTGTACCTACAGTCTTGTAGTAGAACCTTTTGTTCCGCCGGGAAGTCTACCATGTTCTAGTGTGATACACGCTCGCCGTATAGGGAGACTATTACAAGCCAGACATTCNTCTTTCCTCTGGCCACATCTCGAATCAGTAGGTTAGCTCGTTACAAAGCCCCTATCGAAGAACCGGTCCTCGAGATTCATAGGAAACGACGTGTCAAGTCACTTATGAATCGTCTGTCAAGAAAGTCCAGTCTAACTGCGCTGTCAACAAAATTCCAGAGTCTTTCTCTACGGGTTAAACATGAGTTTTCATCATTTCGTCACTTGTTGGAACGACGCTACATGATGTCTCGTGTGTCAAAGCATCATACTTCAAGACAGCGAAAGAACCGATCCACGGTCCCCTTACAAAGTAGCAAGGTTGTCATACTAGAGAAGCTGCTACGGCGTTGTAAGCTTCCGGTCAACTCTGTATTCAAGATACACCGGCTACTCACACAGCTTAAAAGGCAACGACTAGTCAACAAGGCTTTTTTCGCTCACAAGGTCCGAAACCATCGTGCTGGATATCAGACTTTTATTCTACACTGACAGAGTGCTAGTATGTATCTATTCAGCATACTGGTTATCTGTTCTTGGCGTTTCGTAACAATTCGTGGTAATGAGAATGGGTGATTATTCTGCTCTTTTTAAGGTCAAATAAAAAGGAATCTACGTAACGCCTACTATTGCAATGCATGTGCAGCTTGGCGTATTGACTGAGATTTAAACTACCAACTGCTGATCAATAACAGATAGATGCGTTGGGCCTGAACAAGGAGAAAGATAGCTCGGTCAATACAAAACTCATCTGTCCCAGTGCTCATGTCTATATATGTATATATTACGTACAACCGACCTGTGTGTGTATAAATGGGCTGGGTTCTTTTAGCGACGACACTGATATTTCATTAGTCTCATGTCTTGGTAACTATTGACCTCTGAGTCGGGGCCTGCATCGATATCAAAGCCTAGTGGTTGTTATCCTGGTAAGGCACCCATACTGCAAAATCTCTTTTGTGTTCCCATGAAGTTTGATTGTGTCGTCGGTTGCAACAAGTCGATCGGATTCAACTGATACTAGACATCCCGGTCAATACTAGGGTTACATGCTCCAACTCGAGATCTAACCCTCATCGACAACCTGTAACACCGCAAATCCATAGCAGCTACCAATTTCATCACAAATCATTAAAGTTATCATCATCTCACTGCATATATAGACAGGACGCGACACTAGCAAAATGGTGTTCAGAATCACAACTTGGAATGGTAAGCTCCTCTGAGTCGGCCCAAGAAAGCTCTCTAACAGCTATCAGTGAACGGCATTCGAAACCCCTTCTCCTACGCACCATGGAGTCAATCTAAAAGTTACAAGGAAATGTTCCAGATTCTTGGAGCTGATATCGTAGTGATTCAAGAATGTAAGATCCAACAACGAGACCTTACTGATGAAATGGTTCTCGTTGATGGCTGGGATGTCTATTTTAGTCTACCCAAGTATAAAAAGGGATACTCAGGTGTGGCTATCTACACGCGTACGGCAACTTGTTCGCCCATTCGCGCAGAGCAAGGCCTTACGGGGACGTTGTGTAATGGAAATGGTGTGCCATATGTGGATTTACCAACAGATCAACAAATTGGCGGATATCCAACCAAGGATCAAATTCCCCTAGGTCTTGACGCGGCAACAATCGACGCGGAGGGACGCGTAGTCATGCTTGACTTCGGCTTGTTCGTTTTGCTTGGTGTCTATGCTCCGGCAGTCCGTGATGAACAAAGAGTAGAATATAGGCAAGGATTCTGGCGGGTTCTGCAGGCTAGGGTGGGGAATATGAGAATGGCTGGACGAGAAGTCATCATTGCGGGCGATTTGAATGTTGGAAGGGGTCTTGGTGATGTTTGGGGAGTACGAGAAGAGATTGGTAGTGATAACAAAGCTTTGAGAAAATGGGTTAGAGAAGGCGTTCGGTGGAGGGTTAATGGGATGATCTTCCGGGGTGATGGGGAGTTAAACGAGGAGATGAAGGCGGCAGAGTGGGTTGATGAAACTGCAGAAGATGGTGATGATAACCAGGAAGAGCCGAGTGATCTCACGGATGAGTCGCCACCACCAGAAGTTAACCCCCCAGGCTTCCCAACAGAACCGTTCCTCCACGATCTCACACGGGAGTACAACCCCGACCGCTCCGCAATGTACACCTGTTGGGATACCAAGCGGAATACACGACCCGCCAATCTTGGCTCCCGTATTGACTATATCTTGTGTACCCCAGGTCTTCGTCCCTGGTTCACATCATCAGATATCCAACCAGAACTATTCGGAAGTGATCACTGTCCCGTGTTTGCAGACATGAAAGATGACCTCGACGGACTCAAACTGGTCGGCTTAGTGAACAAAGAAGCACTAGTGGAGATAGATGGTACCAGGGTAAGACCTTGGAAAGCCGGAGACGAGGTTGAAGGTTCAGGGAGATTACTCGGGGGATTCAAAGGCAGAAGAGACATCGGAGAGATGTTCAGAAGAGCGGGAGAATCAAAAGCGACGACGACGACCCCGACGGTAACTGCGGCGAAGAGACCAGCTACTTCACCCATAGCCGTATCTACAGGATCTTCAAAAAAGCCCCGCCCACTTCCTGTAAAAGCTAAGTCAAAAGGCAAAGCTAGCCAACCTACTCTCTCCAACTTCTTCACCAAATCTCAGCCCTCACAATCTTCTCCGCCATCTCAAACACCGCCATCTTCACAATCTTCAGAACCGTCATCGTCCTTGCAGCCAGTCACCCTCTCACAAGCCGCAACAATCACCCAAGCTCCTCCGCAGAACCCAACAACAACATNACATTAACCTGGCGAACACTCTTACCCGCTGCCCGAGCTCCACCTGTGTGTCACCATAACGAGCCTTGTGTGTCCCTTAAAACGAAGAAGCCGGGGCCGAATCATGGCCGTTCTTTCTATATGTGTTCAAGGCCTCTTGGGCCGTCGGGGACTAAAGAGAAGAATACGGAGTGGAGGTGTTCTATGTTTATTTGGAGTAGTGAGTGGACTGCTGCTGCGGCGGCGGCTGCGGCTGAGAAGGGTGAGCTGGCGAAGACGGGAGAAGATAAGCCTTGAGGTAGGTGTATTGTGTGAAGGGTAAGATCATTTCGTTATAGACGAAAAGAGATTCGTCTTGTAGTAAATGCGTGTCTTTGAAGTAAGCAGATACTCTTGGCAAGTCCGTTTTGATCAGATGGGTAAAAGGGCCGCCTTAATGAACATTGATGATCCACAAGTTCTCATATTACGTATAACGATGGGATAATTCTGAACAAGACCACACGCCTCAAGATTCCAAGCTTAATTTTAGATACAATCCTGTATAGAAACTCGTATACAACTAGACACAGCCAAACGAACAATAGCATTATATATGTACTATGTCTAATACATGTTGATCCGAAACGGATAGATTTAACAAAAACCCGTGATAAAGGAAACAGATTGTGTTAGGTACATTGAGCTTCATCCATAGTTCACTATACATTACCCAGTAATATCAAACGGCATCCTATGTGCACAGAATCCGGCCATGTATGTTACACAGATGACCATAGTGTCGTCTTGTGCCTCTGTGTTACGAGGACTTAGACCGAACAATATGTCTTTGAGGTTCAAGATGTCTGTATTTTCATGTTGTTCACTAACAATTGCACAAAAGCGAAAGATGGAAACACTGGTTTTATAACATAGTTATACATTATTACTAGTTCAACACAACGTTCAGAACGTGGGGTATAGACACCATTAACGTCAGTTTAACTTTCTCATCCCTTTGGCTATACAAAACTCCCACAGTTCGCGCACCTGAGAAAGGTAGCATTAATGATGGTCGACTTCACCAAAGTCCATCACCATCGTCACACAACAACACCCATTGACATCTAAACCCTACCACCCAACACCCCAACCCTATCCCACCACCAAATTTACCCCGAGATTACCCCACAATTCAGTCCCACCTGATTGGTCGAAATTCCCATCAACGCCCGGACTCGCATCAAGTAACGACCCATATGACGAACGAATCTGGAATCTCGAAACTCTTCTTTGTTTTCCGATTGATTGAAGAATTGATTTTTGACCAAACCAATTACCCACAATGCTTTCTCAAATCACCCGTTTTGCGCCCACCGTTGCGCGTGTCTCGGGCAGACGTTTCGCCAGCGGCGCTGCTGCCCCCAATGCCTTTGTTGCCGAGCGTGAGGCCATCAAGCACCACGCCGGAGCTACCGCGGGTTTGTGGTTGAAGATTAGCTGGTAGGTGAATTTCCTTGCGACAACTGTTTTGTTCCCGACTATACACGATATATCCTCCGCCTTCACGAATTCCCTCGACATTCTCTCGCTACCAAGCCTGCTTCGACAATCCGCCGCTCGACCGAATCTCACCCGAATACCCGGCTAACAACACTTTAGGGCCTGCGTCCCCATTATCGGCCTTACCGCCTGGAACGCTCACCGTCTTTGGAACGAGCACTGGGAGCACTGGGCCCACATGCCTCCTCTGGCTGAGCGCACCGAGTACCCCTACCAGAACATCCGCTCCCGCAACTTCTGCTTCGGTAACGGTGACGAGACCCTGTTGTAAGTAACACCCGGACGTCTGTATCATTGGAGAGTGGCTGACATTTGTTATAGCTGGAACCCTGAGGTCAACTACCACAACAAGGACAAGGTCAAATAAGCTAGACGCTACATGTCTGGTGAGTTTGTCCTACTAGCGATAGGAGACGATACATTATATATTAGCATTTCGAGTTACAATGCATGCATTAAAACCAATAGGGAATATGTGACGTAAAGAAGACCCGGACAGAACACGAACAAAGTCAAGTGAACACATCAAGCGAGACTCATATAAATCTCCCACGCCACATCACGTCAATCAGCACTAGTTGATACAATGTAGTTTGCATTAAACCAGGAGGGAAGTGCGTGACCAGAAAAGAAGATATAAAACAGTAAATGAACAAAATGAAGAGAAAACAAGAACGAAATGAAGAAAACAAGAAAGAGACTCGCCGCTTGCTGTCCCTCCCCGTATTAGGCTTCCATGCTACATCATCAAAAATCACACCACCAGCTACCTTAAATCTTCCAAGTCTTAACTGGCAAACACACGCACCGTGGTGTCCATACTCGCCGTGGCAATCACACAACGAATGGATCCGCCCTCTTCACCGACTGGGCCATCAGCCCAACGAAGAGCTGTAATGAACTGCTCATGGGTATCCGAGAGAACCTTGACACATTTGCCTTCCTGGCTCAAATCCCAACATCTCACCGTCTTGTCATCCGACGCCGAAAGAAGATACTTTCCTCCAGGATGGAACACAATCGCACTAACCCAGTTGTCATGTCCAACCAACGTCGCCAAACAGTTACCCCGAGCATCCCACAACCGAATAGTCTTGTCTCTGCCAGCAGACGCCATGAATTCGGCTGTCGAAGTCGCAGCAGGCGGGTGCTTGAGACCAGCCATGGGCGCAAACCATTGGTACGAAGTAGGCGGGGCCAGCGCACAGCACGTAATTACATTCTCGTGACCGAACAGGGAGAGCGTGTTCTTGGGAGTGTTGGATGACACATCCCAGAGACGAACGGCCTGGTCGTTACCCGTGGATAGCAGCCAGCGACCATCGGGCGAGGGACACACGTCACGGACCCAGCCGGCGTGGCCCTCAATCGTCTTGACACAGAAACCCGTCGAGCAATCCCATACACGGAGCGTCTTATCACCAGAAGCCGAAACCAACAGGTTCCCTCCCGGGATAAACCGGACCGTGTTCACCGTATGATCGTGTCCCTTGAGTGTCCGTGTATTCTTATACCCATCAGCCGGATCCCACAACTTGATCGACATATCAACCGAGCACGAAGCCAGCAAAACATTTCCCTTTGGCCCACCAAAGTCGACGTCGCGGACACCCTGTGTATGGGCCTTAATGGTGCGTTCGAGCTCGCCGAATTCCCAATCCCAGATCTTGATGGTGCAGTCTTCAGAGCCGGAGGCCAGCGACGAGAAGACGGGGTGGAAGGCGACAGCGTTGACAGTGTCGCGATGTGACTCGAGAGAATGGCGCGGTGGTGAGCGGGGAAGCCACGAAGAGGGGTCTTGGTTACGTTTGGCGAGGAAGGCCGGAGATACGTTGTCGAGTTCGGTTTGGAGGGAGGCGCTTCTTGTTTCGAGTTCCATGATCTGGGGGTTGAAGTTAGGGTCTGAGGCGAATGCTGTAACATGCGATGGAAGCCTACCTTCTTCTGTAATCTGACTACACTCGTCCATTTCTTTTCTAGGAGCGTCTCGTACTTTTTCGCCGTGTCGTTGTCGAAGACGGCCTCGCTAAGGTTGATTTCCTCGCGCATGGCGGCCGCGGTGGTAGTGAGTCCGCTAGCCGTCAGATAGGCGATGATGGACTTGTGCCTAGAGATCAGCGAGACCAATTGGTTGTCAGTGTATATAGTTCCAGTGGAGTCGAGGCGGAAGGGGTCATCATTACAGCTCTTCGGCCTGCCGCGTCGTCAATATCGGCGCCATTATTTCGGTCCGGGGTAGAGTGGGGGGTATGTGTATAAATGCCGGGAGTGTACTGGGGACAAAGAGAGGAATAAGAGCCGGGTCGGCAGTCGAGAATCCGGGCTAGCAGTTGTAGTTGTGAATCTCGAAAGAGGTCGCTTTTGTGAATTGTCGAGGAAGGAGGTGAAGCAGGAGACAGAAGCTTGAGCTGAAGGACACGGCAAGCTAGACAATTAACCGACAAAAGAGGGAAGAAGAAAAAAGAGAGAAGCAAATATCGTAAGAATGACGACAAGCGAGAGGCAGGGAAGACTTGGAAAAAGAAAGAATTAAAGATATCAAGATAAAGGGTTGTCTTTGGCCAATGGAAAAGAGAAGCAAGCAAGGAAGAGAGCACGTCAAGAGAGGTACAGTAAAACCAAAACCAGTTAAAATCGAGGATTAAAAGAGAAACTACCAGTTTAATTTTGGCATTTTTTGACGCAGCTTTGGAGGGTAGTTACTTCTGGGTTTCTCAAACTAGGGGCAATTTAAAACCTAGTTTCTATAGTCTAGATTTACTATCGTTCATGAGCTACATTCCTGTTACTTACAACTGAAGCTCTAGTCTATCTCTTGTCATCAAGTCTCCCTCCATCGTAGCCTTCTACCCAGCCAGCTCCTTCAAATTAGGGTTAACCGGGGGTAACTTCATACTTCACTGCTCCTCCGTCTTCAAACACAGGAACCAGTTAGAGTTCTGGTTGTCTCTCCAACATGCAATGCAGCCTTGGAGCAGGTACATACGACTTTTGTACGACGGCATGATCCCCCTCTACCGGCACGACCTCACGTGATTCCAACAATGGCGATTCTGTTCTTCTCAGCGTTGCTATATACATATGTACAATGCTATTCACCGCAAAGATGCCACATCTCACCTAGTCATAACCCGCCTCTCATCTTCCCGTTTCTCATGCTCCATCCCCCAAAACAAGTAAAACTCCCAGCCTCCTCATCACCAGCCATCTTCATCCTCCTGCCTGCCTTCCTCGACCTCCTTCTCTCCCGTCACATCGAGAAGGGCTTCCGTCTGTGCGCGACTGGATTCCCAAGTACAGACGGTTGGGACCGGGGTGACCGTACCGTGCCCTGGATGTGGACGCCGTCAATGTCGTCACCACGCCGTAGCTTGTCTGAACCTGTGACATTGGTGTCTTGTAAATTACTGGATATAATATCACATTGCGACAGATTTGAAAGTTTCTTTCATGATCTCTCTCATCACGATGTCTCTCAACAATACCAATCCGATATGGTCTAGGGGCTAGGATATCTCGCTCTCATCTTCCAAGAAGCTGATCCGAGAAGGCCGGGGTTCGATTCCCCGTATCGGAGATTCATTCATTTTTGCCAATGAATCCTTTTGTCACCCGCGAGAATAACCCTAATCGCGTGTTGAAGTTTACCCCGCGATTTTTCATCAACGTCATCACCAAGACATTTTGTTAGGCATATATTTACCGATTTTTTTATTCACAACAAATAGACTTCAAAATGGATGACGCTGAACTTGCTGCGGTATGTTNCTCTCAACAATACCAATCCGATATGGTCTAGGGGCTAGGATATCTCGCTCTCATCTTCCAAGAAGCTGATCCGAGAAGGCCGGGGTTCGATTCCCCGTATCGGAGATTCATTCATTTTTGCCAAAGAATCCTTTTGTCACCCGCGAGAATAACCCTAATCGCGTGTTGAAGTTTACCCCGCGATTTTTTATCAACGTCATCACCAAGACATTTTGTTAGGCATATATTTACCGATTTTTTTATTCACAACAAATAGACTTCAAAATGGATGACGCTGAACTTGCTGCGGTATGTTGGGAATTCCCTGGGTTGTATCGACTTGGTTGATTAACGTGATCTAGATTAGACAAGCCCGTATGGCTGAGCTTAAGGCCAAGGCCGGCAGCTCCGGGCCCAAGAAGAACAATGACGCCAAGAGACAACAAGACAGTACGTTCCCCATATCNAATCGCGTGTTGAAGTTTACCCCGCGATTTTTCATCAACGTCATCACCAAGACATTTTGTTAGGCATATATTTACCGATTTTTTTATTCACAACAAATAGACTTCAAAATGGATGACGCTGAACTTGCTGCGGTATGTTAGGAATTCCCTGGGTTACATCGACTTGGTTAACTAACGTGATCTAGATTAGACAAGCCCGTATGGCTGAGCTTAAGGCCAAGGCCGGCAGCTCCGGGCCCAAGAAGAACAATGACGCCAAGAGACAACAAGACAGTACGTTCCCCATATCTCTACCCCAGAAAAAAAAACAGTAACTAACAAACAACAGTGGCCGATGCCCGGTCCACCATGCTCAACCAGATCCTCCACCCCGAAGCCGCCGACCGCCTCGGCCGTATCCGTCTCGTCAACGAACAACGTGCAACCCAGGTCGAAGACCGTCTCCTCACCCTCGCGCAAACAGGCCAGTTGAGAACCAAGGTTACCGAAGAGGAATTGAAGCAGCTGCTTAACGCTGTTTCTGAGGCACAGGAGGAAGAGAAGATTGTAGTGACACGGAAGGGATGGGATTTGGATGATGACTTGGACTTTTAGATTGTTTATTTGCTTTTTTTTTCTTTTCTTTGTCTTTGGGTAATGGATTACTGGATTGGAGATGGGGTTTTCATACGGCGGCGTTCCTCTTTGGCTTTTTTGCGGAGGGTGCGCATGTCGGGGGGTGTTTCGATACCAAGTTCACGACGGAGCTCGTCAACGTCGCGTTCCAGCCATTCTTCCCAATATACGTTAATGACCTCTTGTGAACGCATACCATTGCGAATCGCCCAGGGTAAATAAATCTCCCTTAGTCTGCGTCTTTGTTCACTTGTGACAGTAAAGTAACTAAACACACTAAGTCCCGTCATGGGGATCAACGTGTTTGCAAATTCAAAGCCCTTCAGGGCAATTTCTCCCTCACGCACAATAGGGAGACCGGTGAGTGTATGAAGGAAGTCGTGGGATTCCCGGTAGCGCTGGAAGACATATGCGCATTCCTCATCGTCAATGAAGCGGACCTCGGCGCGAGTGTCGGGGGAGACTCCCTCGCGGTCAAGCCAGTGGACATAGGTTGCGCCCACGGTATTAGCCGGGAGACTCCGGAGGTGGGGAAGGTTTAAGGAAGCAGCCGAGATCCGAGGACGATCCTTTAAGATGCGGCGACCGGTGGGTGAAGCGAGCATGACATCGCGGAGACGTTGGATGAAGATTGGGGATACGGTGGTTTCGCCGAAAGCGCAAAGCATGTCTAGGATTGGTTAGTCGTGAAGCTGTGAAAATGATTGGTGTATATACCATTGCGATGGGCGGGATCCAGGTAGGTCGCGATGCCGGAGGATATCGCAAGAGCTGCTTTTTCCCATCCCGTGAGAGGAACGTGGCCGGGATAGTTCGGAGGTGGACGGTTAAGCACTGAGAATGGACGAGTAGATGTAATAGCGGGTACCAGACGGGTGGTCTGTTTCAAAGCGACCAGCGCCTTACGAGGAACTAAAGATGCCATTTTGATGTAGATATTGTCGCCAAAAACAAAACCAGATTCACACGCTCATCGCCGATTCGCACTTATGACGTGAGCTCTTAGGGTTACACATAGCTCCCCACAAATAAGATACCCCCGTTCCACGCGAGCTGGATGATCGGTACCACATTTGACACGTGAACAACAATGACGGCATATAACAAGACGTTTTTAATCAATCTATTAAAGGCGAAAAAAATACAGGAAAATCCCAATGCAAAACAACCAAACATGCAAAAACAAGCCAAACAAGAAAATCACAAGTCCCAATGCTAATTTGTGCCCGGATGCACCTGGCGGGTATCAAGCGAGGAGAGGAGAGCGCAAGACGCTTATGCGCCGCCGACGAGGATGTTGTTGAGGGGGATGTGAACTGGAAGTTGTTAGTTTGCGTCATGGAATGATAAACAGGGTGATTGTAGACTTACTCAGCTTGACAAGGAAACCGACAGCGCCCCTGTGGGTAAGTTAGTATGTGTTTCGTGGTTGTCGATAGATTGTACCGGCAAACTTACATGACGAGGAAACCGAAACCGACAGCCTGGCACAGCTTGAGGAACTCCTTCTGGTCGGCTTGGGGTGCGTTAGTTTCTCTGAAGATGGATGCGACGGTCGATTGAACTCACGCTTGGTGCAGCGGCGCATGAACTGGATACCGTCCCGGGCGAACTCGGCGGGAACCTCAACGAACTCTTGAACGACGTCGGACATTTTGTTGTGTGTTGTTTGTGTATTTGAGGGTGTATTAGTTGGTAAGTTGAATGTTGAACGGTATAGTTTGAGAAGCTTGGAGAATCATGAATCGAAAGAAAGTTGTAGAATTGACTGGGAGGAATCGTTAAATGTCATTCCCGATACCTCGAAATCAATAGTTCTGGCCTGTTTCAACCAATGACAGATTGCACCAAGGTAATTCATCCGGGGTTTAGCCAGTATCGATTGCAGGGGTATCCAGAGACAGACATGCATGCATCTGCAGGAGCTTAATAGGCCCGGCTAGATTTGGACAATTAACTTTAAGCAGCACTTCACAGCATGTGAACATAAGAAAATGCATACAACATGTTTACAACAAAATTCCCATTAAACAGACTTTTAAAACCAAAACCCAAACAAAAAACACGTCTAATTACGCAAGAAAGTCTTAAACACGGCACTCTCAGTGCAATCCTCCCACGGGTATCCAATATCCTTCAAGAAAGTCTCCAACTCGCCCTTCTGCTCATCTGGGCACAATATGCCGGTCAAAACCTTGGCAGTATCGCCTCCGTAATTCCGGTACTGAAACAATGAAATGTTGAACTTGGGACGCAATGTAGAAAGGAACTTCTCTAGAGCGCGTGGTCTCTCGGGGAAGTTAAACATGTAGAGTCTCTCATTGGGAACGCCGGAACGGCCACCGACGAGGTACCGAATGTGGCTCTTGGCAAGCTCGTCGCCAGAGAGATCTGTGTAGGTCATACCACCCTCCTTGATACGGGCCATAAGACTAGCGAGTTCCTCAGTGCGCTGAGAAGCTGGGGCGGTGAGGGAGATACCGATGAGGACATTTGCAACCTCGTCAGTGGCATATCTGTAAGAGAACTCGGTAACCGAGTGAGGCATGATAGCCTTGATGAGTTCAGAGAAAGCACCCGGCTTCTCGGGAATGCTAACGGAGAGAAGAACCTCCTTGCCTTCACCCAGAGTAGCGCGCTCAGCGACAAAGCGGAGACGATCAAAGTTCATGTTCGCGCCCGAGGTAATAGCAATCAGGTTGCGGTTGCTGTCGGAGCTAGGGTTGGCAGCAACGTATTTCTTAAGACCAGCGATGGACAGGGCACCAGCGGGCTCAACACCCGAGCGCGTATCATCGTACATATCCTTAATGGCGGCGCAAACTTCATCAGTGGTAACACGGATAACGTCATCGATGACATCCTTGCAGATACGGAAAGTCTCCTCACCGACAGTCTTGACAGCGGCGCCGTCAGCGAATAAACCGACATCCTTGAGGAAGACGCGCTCGCCCTTCTGAAGGGACTGGTACATGGCGTCGGCATCGTAGGTCTCAACGGCAATGATCTTGACCTTGGGAGCCATGCGCTTAAGGTAGGCACCAACACCAGCGAGGAGACCACCACCACCGGCAGTGCAGAAGATGGCCTCGACATTCTGCATGTTCATCTGGCCGAAAAGCTCCATTCCGATGGTTCCCTGGCCGGCAATGACGTACGGGTCGTCGAAGGGTGGGATGTTAATGAGGCCGTTAGCCTGTTCTCTTCTCGCGCACTCCTCCTTAGCAGCATCGAAATCCGCGCCGTGCAAGACAACATGGCCTCCCATGCGCGCAACGGCCAAGTGCTTAATACTAGGGGTAGCCTCTGGCATGACGATGGTAGCGGGGATCTT
>JSUI01006386.1:0-51044 GCA_000833645.1 Huntiella omanensis
CTCTGGTCTCGGACTTGCTCCGCCACCAACACATGCTACCCCACCTAAGAAACCGTCGCGGAAAGTCCAGTTGACGCCGGGTCATTCTCCGTTGGATTGGGCGAGGATTAGTGGGCCGACTAGTGACCTTCGGAATGTACCTCCGGGCACACCGTTTCTGAAGGTTACGCCGTCTATGTTGAAGATCATGAACGGACGGAAAGGTCAGGATGCGTGGATGGGGTTGGGTGGAAAGGTTTATAATGTTAGTGCGTATGCAGAGTTTCATCCGGGTGGCGTGCCTGAGCTGATGAGAGGAGCTGGAAAGGATGCGACGAGATTATATGGTGAGGTGCATCCTTGGGTGAATTATGAGAACATGTTACAGGCATGTTTGGTGGGAATCTTGGTAGATGAAGAAGAGGTCACTTCAGCCATGGATGGGATGGATTGATTGGATATGTGTAGATTATAGATTTAAATACCCATAGATAGACTGTATGCATACTTACAAACGTACTCTCTTGTCGTCCCCAAATATGTACATACTCATACAAACCTATCTCCTCCCAAACTTAAACCTCGTGGTTTCCTCTTCACTATCACTATCATCCAACACCACAACAGGTGCCTTCTTTGCCGGCTGTACCCTCTTAGGAGGCGGTCCACTTCCCTCCGCTGCCCTCTTAACCGCCGTTCTCACAGGTGTATCTTTATCCCTCCGTAACGAGAACGCCGCAACATCTTCTTCACTCTCACTCTCAACTTCTCTCCTTAATGTCCTTTGAGACGCTCTAATAGCCAATCCAAGAGACCCACCCGACCCGACTTCTTCACCATCCTCGTCTTCTTCCGGAATGACTGCCTTTTCTTTACCTTTTCTAGATCCATCTTCTAACCAGTCACATCCGACCAAAGGCTTTGAATGTGCTTCAACCTGGACAAGTGCCACTTTAACACCAACTCTTCCTACCCCCTTCCGCCTAAACTTTTTGAAATCGGCTCTTCCGTTCCACCTTGGATCCCATCCTTCCTTTTCTTCTCTCGGCTTATCACTACGCCCGTGATTTCTCCTTCTAACTTGCATCGCCACCACCTCTTGTCCTTTTCGAATCTCCAACATGTCCATATCAACCGGTAATCTTTCTAAATCTTCCTTCTCCAACCTACGTTTCTCTTCTTGTTCTTCCATTTGCTTCCTCGCCACCCCGAGGATATCAAGCTCCTTTTTGATTTTGGGTGGTTTACTAGGTGATGGTGGTTCTTCCTCTGGGATGTCTCCTGCTTTTACCGGAGATGACTCCACTTTAAAGATTTTCCGACGCTTAACATGTGCGGCTGTTGGAGCGAGTGACTCTATCATGTCAGCGTCAGATACCGTAGTAAATGGGCGTTTGAGAGGACTTGGTGGAATTGCTTGACTCGNTTACTAGGTGATGGTGGTTCTTCCTCTGGGATGTCTCCTGCTTTTACCGGAGATGACTCCACTTTGAAGATTTTCCGACGCTTCACATGTGCAGCTGTTGGAGCGAGTGACTCTATCATGTCAGCGTCAGATACCGTAGTAAATGGGCGTTTGAGAGGACTTGGTGGAATTGCTTGACTCGAGAGAGTTCCACCTGTGAATCTTTGACTCGGAACGGTCTGACTAGGCCCTGCTGATGGCTCATCCTTGACAAACATTCCATCATCATCATCGTCGTCATCATCACTAATCTCAAATGGATTTCTCGTCACCCTCGGTATTCTCAGCGACCCCACGCCAATCGATGCCGATGCCGATCCAGAATCTAACGATCCCAAACCCAAAGAGACCCCCTGAGGCTGCCCTCGTCCACTACCCGCCATATCCACGCTCACACTCGATCTCTCCTTATCTTTTACAACCTCCACATCTTCATCTTCATCATCCGAAGCAAACCCTTTGAACCTCCTTGTCGCTGGCCGTCTCCCACCTACAGATCGTTGCGTCTGAACTTGCGACTGAGTATTCACCTTTGTCTCCCTCCCAACACCCACCGACTTCTCAATCTTCTGCCGAATCACCGTCGCATCGTTCCGTAAAATAACGTCCAAGAAATTTCCCTGGTCGGTAGCTTTGACACCAAGCAACTGACACGCTGATTCCACAGCCTCTGCATTCCGTGGTGCCCGAATAATAGTGGCATCTTGCAAACGCTTTTCCGCAAGAACCCCTCTAACCCATCCTGCCCACTCACTTTCCTTCCCAGCTACAAGATCTCGATGAAAAACGGACCCTCCGCCCATTTCCACGACGTTCTTCAAACCCCCAAATTGCGCTTCATCAGAAAAGAAGATACCCAATCCTTTAAACACTTTTCGTCTTTCGGAGTCTGGAAGATACTTCTCATCGTCACACGAAACGACCTCTGTACCCTTCTCCGGAAGATACATTCCTTCCTGTGGCCACCCTCCATAAAAGTCACTTTCCAAGTCATTCTTCGCAGCTTCAAGTAACGCATCAATAAACGAGAACCCTACAAGGAACTTTCCCGCCACTAATGCCTCGAGACTCTTTGGTGTATTCCGCTTTTTCGAAAGAACATGTGTAGCCGCCACATGACTAGTCGTGAGCGTCTTTATAGATAACGCATGCAGGGCATTTCGTAACGGGGCCGTTTGCGTGGTATGTGATGAAGGAAAGACAATAATCACCGGAGTCCACGTGATACTACCATCGTTAGCACTACCCAATTCACTCATCTTCGAACCCAAAACTCACCTAAAAACATCCGGGTTCTGTCCTAACTTGAAGATACACTCGGTCCCCTGGATAACCCTTTTCCCTACCAATTTGACATCATCCACTTTTGTCCCCTTGGAACTATTCAGGTCTTCTACGCTTATCACGGGGCGTACATTAAAGTCTTCTTCACTTCCGGGTACCACATCTTCAATGTATACCTTCATATGCCGCCTTGACACCGTCTTATGTGGTACCGCCAACTCCCCTTCATTTCCTGCCGACCGCCCAATATGGTAAGTCTTACCAGGTCGAAGCCATAATTTCTTGCCTAGGCGCTTGTTAGTACTGATCTTGTTTACTTATTTCACTCAATATCTTACCTCCAAAGGTCGTCCCGGAACTTGACAAAAGCCACATTTCTCTTCATATATATCCCGTTAGAAGACTTTACAATTGTCTATATTTCATCACCAAATTCCCAACTATTCATGACCTCGTCATCCATCGCGACCCGCGCGTCCATCACGTACCCCAAGCAAGCACTCTACGCCCAATCACATGATCTACTAGGGTCTAATAACTACACAACCCCTGCTTGGCCCTGTCCTACACAATCCGTTACACTGGGCAAACTATGTGAAGAATCTACACATCATTAAGCTATAGCTAATGTACATACATAATCAAAAGGAAACATAAACATACAAACACTCCCACTCGTGCCCAGAGGCACCCCAACCATATACACCCATTAAATCATACAAATATCCAACCAAGTGTCCAGCCAATCCAACCTTCTTTTCCCCGGTCCCGTCGAAGCCCGATATATCTTTTCAAACTCCTCGTAGTTCAACTTGCCCACACCTTTGCGTTCAACTACTTCCGCTTCCATAGCCTCATGTTTCTTCCACTTCTGTAATTGCCCTACAGACACCTCTCCTGGTACCTTTTTGCCCCTTCTGATAGTGAATCCAGGTGCATTGAGAAGGGCATCCTCAGCTGCAGTTGGGGGGGCGGCAGCCGAGGTAGAGTCCTCGTCTTGATTGTCTGGCCGGAATTGCGGCATCGTCGGGTCTCGATAAGTGAGAGAAGAGCCCTCAATATCTTCCTCCTCAACCGACGTAAACCGGTCATCGTTAGAAGCATCCGCCACACTCTCGCTGTCAGCGGAACTATCGACACCAGCAGTGTGACTACCCGTCTCCATCATCCGACGATACGCACTTCGTTCTTCCCGACTCTCTGCCGCTCTCAAAGCCCCATCCTCCTTGGCCTTGAAAAACACATCAAGTAATTCATTGTAAGCCTCTTGTGCCGTCAGATAAAGCACCTCTTTCCCGAAGTCTCGCTCAGCATCAGGGATATCAACACCTCCCCAACGCTCAGGGATACTCCGTGAAGAAGTCGACGCATTGGATCTCGTTTCCAACTCCTCCTCATCGTCGTCATTCTCATCGACAAACCGCACCTTGGAGCTCGATCTCGACCTGGTGAACCGAGGCCGGGACTCACCATCGCTAGAAAAGCCTGATCCACGAGTTTCAGCAGGGTTGACCATAGCCTGAATCGCTTCAACAATGCCGTCATCTTCAGATGCACCCGGTGGGCAAGTGGCACCGCCCTCTTCTTGGTCAAGGTAAAACATGCGCTTTTTCCACCGGTCGTGCATGTGCTTGCGAACCCGAGCCTCAAGCGCATGCTTTTTAGCGTCCGAGTTCTCGCCATCTTTAGAGTCACCCTCGACAGGTGGTAACGAATCATTGTTAAAGTTGGTTAATAGATTCAGGATTGCAACCACATCACTCGGTGGGCTCAACAGAGCTGAAGAAAGCGAGTTCTGCATGTTTTGCGCACGGCTATTGGGCTTTTGGAGCGCCGAAACAGAAAAGACAACTTTGAGAATCTCATCACGGGTAGTCATGTCGGTTCTAAGATCAAGAATCCCGGCACCGTCTTCCAATTGCATCGAGCCATCTTCCATTTGCCGTTTCCCAACCGGTCCTCTATTACGTCTGTCAATACGCGACATGTTCTCTTCACGGCCAAAGAAGCCACTAAGAGGAGTCCGACCATTGACTATATGCTGGACTTCCGTCATAGAAGATACCTGCGCGTCAATGCCAGCGAGAATATCCTTGTGGATTTGTTTGAAGATCGAATAGTATGCCCGGAACATCCGTAAAAAGTCTTTACGGTCAACATAGCCGTCACCGTCGATATCGTACCCGTTAAATACACGCCGCAGTCTATCTTTACTGGTGCGATACGCCGAGCCAGTAAGATATTCGCGGAATGAAATCAATCCATCGTTGTCCTGGTCAAAAAAGGCAAACATGCGGTCATGAACAAGGTTTGGCGGGAAGTGACCGCCGTTACCCGAGTGCACAACACACCGGTCAAAAGTCTTCCGGTCCATGGCAATACATAAGTCATCCGGGTCGTCGCGCCATTCCGTGTTAGCCAGAAACGTCCAGCGCTCCCAATACGCTTCAATGGAAGTCTTGTCGAATCCAGTGGCGTGCGCAAGTCGGTTGATAATCGCTTTGGGTAATGTCTTGCTGCAGTTTTCCGGGTCGCCAGGATATAAAACTGGTTGAATAGTTCTAGGGCTAGACGGAGGGACAGGCACACGAATCTTATAGAAAACATGGGCCTTGTTGTGCACGCCCATAGATTCGCAAACTTCACAGAGATCGAAATCAGCACAGTTTGCACAACGGTACCGAATCCCGCGGATCGGAACAGTACTGCACGAATTACACTGGCAGCCACGGTGTACAAGAGCGCTACGTCTGGCATTATCTTCCGAAACTCTGAACAATAACCCGACAATATTGTGACCGGCCCGGCCCATCGAGTTCCCTGCGTTACCTTCATCCCACGTGTTCTCCTCCGAGCTCCAATCGCCCGTAACCTCATTCTCACGACCATCAGGCAAGCCCTGTTCTGTATTTCGCGGTTGGTTCTCGTCATCGTTGCTGCCGGCTGAGCTAGCGGGGCGTTCAGCGAGGACTTCGGGGGTTTCATCGACACTAGTGTTTCGTCTTCTACTCCGGCGGATAGCGTTATGGCGCCGGAGGGTGGTGACTGGGGGGTTTTGGGGGACTCGGAATAGATAGAAGTAGCTGGCGGTTACAATGGATGCTAGCATTACGCTAGTTACGACAAGGAACCGCGGCCGGGTGATGTCGGCGAAGGTGGGTGTTGTGGGCCACATGTTTGGCGTGGTTTGAGGCAACGGGAATAAAGGCGTCACATTCGTTAGTTTAGAATATCATGGCGCGTGGCAAACTGGGTGTTAGTGTAAACGAAACAGCCCAGAATGAGATGCAAAAAAGAAAAATATTCAAAGAACAATTAATAATCAAGTTTCTGTGATGTGCTGCTAAACTGAAGTTCAATAGCTACATTAATTCTGCCCATGTCACGGCCATCATACCCAAAGGCGGTGGGACAATTCTGCCGGGCGGTCAATCTGTCTAATAGCCATGATAGCCTATGGATAAGATAGGAGGTAGTCACAATGATATAGCCACTTGCAATTGCAAAGAACAAGAAAAAAAAGGCTGAGCATTAAGTCATCCCAATAATCTACCAAAAAGAAACCTAGAAATACAAACCCTGAAAAATCAAACCTCTAGCTCCCTTACAACATGACCAGGCCAATACCACTGAGATTCTCCGTGTCCAGCTGGTTCTCCTTGTCCACACCACCCGAAATTGGGTTCGCGCGGTAGTTGAACAAGTAGTAGTGCAACTGACCGTCACCAGCACCATACTTTTGTTGTTCCAGGAACATGCCATTGTCCATCAGCGACAGAGCATTCATGACGTCAAACTGCTCGTTCTTGGCCTTGATAAGCGCCTCGTTCATGAGGATATTCAGTCTCTTGGAGAGCACCTCCTTGTCTACGTTGGGGCCGATACCAACATCAGTAGCGTAGTAGGAGAGATAAGCAGCGCGAATAGCCTTGTGCTTGGGGTTGTTAATCACCGAAGACTCAAGGCAGTAGAACGAGAAGAAGTCGGTAATCTGCTTCTTATCGTTCTCCACCACATATGACCAGAAGAACTGCTCCTCGCCCTCGGGCTTCTCCGTAGGGAACCAGTGGACAAACTCCTCCTTAGTCCACACTGGCACGAACTCGTAGCGCTTCAGGTACTTCCGCAGAAGACCCAAGACAGCATCATAGTCAGTCGCCTTCATAGGCCGCAGGCCTGGCAACGAAGTAGCATCAGGAAGCTGGTACTTGCGGATCATATTGGCCGGCTTTTGGCCGTAGGGCAATGGACTGAAGCCCACTTCATACAACTTAGCCCAGTTGAGGGCCCGGTGGTAGTAGCGGCAGGTGGAAACAGGGCGAGGAAGCACGTTGCCACCAGTGTAGAGACCCTGCCAGATACCCTCGAGGTTGCTACGGCGGGTGATCTCCTTGATGAGGAGGGGTGCAAGACGCTTACCACGGAGCTTCTTGTGTACGACGAGGAAATTGACTTCGCTGGTGACGAACTGCTTGCCGTGGACATCAACCTTGACGGGGATAGCGGAAATGAAAGCCACCAACTTGCCAGAGGTACCAGCACGAACACCGACGTGCCACATCTTCTTCCAGCCGGGAGACATCATGGCCCTATAGCCCTTGTTAGTGACTGTGAATACATATCTTGCCAAAAACAACTTACCACTTGAGCATGCCCAGCGAGTAGTTGAAGCGCAGAGTTGACTCGGCATCCTCAACATAGTGACCCTGCAACAAGGCATGAACCTCTTTGAGTTCTTCCTCGTTGGTAAAGTCAACCTCAACCCACTCAAAGTTATCCAACAACTTAGGAGCCTCCTTAGGGACATCCTCCACCTTCTGAACCTTCAAAGGACCCTCCTCTACAATCGCCACTGGCCCCTCATCCAATCTTGGCACAGGCTGGGTAGCCCAAAACTTGTAGCTTCCCATATCCTTAACATTCCGCCCACTAGCCGCCAACCCCGTCATAATATCCTGCAGAGTCAACTGTCTCAGGGCCTGTGAGATATGCCCGACACCCGGGGCATCCGCCGCCAAATCGCTCTCCAACGCAGGGTTTAACTTGAGAAGCTCTTTAAGTTGGTCTTCGGGCAGCTGTTCCAGCGCCGCCTTGATCCCTGCGGCGTCCAAAACGGGCCCGGCAGGCTCAGTGGCGGCGGCGGCAGAAACCGCGGCCTTCTTCTTCTTCTTCTTGGACTTCTTGTTCTTCTTCTTTTTCGCGTCTTCGGGGGCACCGGTAGTGGCTGGGGCTTCGGCTTCGTCATTGGAGGAGTCGGAGTCGTTTTCGGCGGCGGCAGGAGTGGTCGCGGGAACGGCCTCGGTGGCCTTGTCCTCTGCTGGGGCGGACATTATGGGCGGTTTGCAGAGTCGAATGTTCAATTAGTCTTGAAAATAACCGTTAGGAATCCTGAATTAAAATCTGTGACTTTTGGGTTAAGCGAGTTATAGAAACGATCTCGCAAGGCTGGCAATCTTGACAAAGTGTGGATTCTGGGCGCTTCGAAATTCTAAAGTCACTATTTTGGGGGTGCGGGGTCTTTATGGGCGCCTGCTCTGTTACATGGCTTATGGTGGGGTATACTTCCAGCGTGCCAGTGGTTTAATCTTGGCGTTTGAACAATTTCCTGTTGTACATGTGATAATTGGCATATAGTGTCAAAATTACAGAGGTCATTTGGTGGAATATGGCACATGAAATAATACCAAATTCGGCAACTGAAATGAATTTTGGCATGACGTTATCACATGGACAGTTCATTTCATACTTGTGTATGTATGTATGTATGTACATACGTTCCACTAATCACTGTCGCGTGGCTAGGAAAATCACCGATGTACTCATACACGGGCATATATTCATACTGCTGGAACTGTCCCTTCATATCTATACATTCCGATCCATCTTAATTTCTTACTCTCGGTCGAAAAATCTCTTGATAGATGACATTGTCGGAGCATATAACATCACCATGTTGTGGCCTATGAATCAAGTCAGTAAGGGTCATAACCCTACATGTCATATGTAGCTTACCTCCGTGAGGGAACATTACTCGCCGAATGGCGTGGTTGGAGGAAGTAACTAAGGTCGAAACTGACCCTCCGTCACGAGTTTCCACAGTCAGCATAGCCATACGGTCTGCTAATGTCTGATCATCCACAACTGTGGGGTCTAGAGTTTTCAAAATCTCTTGGAAAATCTTGTCGGTTTCAGTGCACGGAATGTCGGCGTCATTGAGGGCATGGACGAGCGTCAAACGGAGACCTGGAGGAGCAGATTTCACCACACGCTGCAGGCGATCTACGGTAGTCCATTGTTCTGTCACGAAAGACTGCAAAAGTTTTTGCGCAGCAGGGACAACGGATAGAGGTCCAAGAACAGGAATGATACCAGCTATGCGGTAACCCAATAGTAGAGTTGGCATCGAGGTAAACGGAGCAACAAGAACAGTCCCAGCAAATGAAGTCCGGGCCTCAGAATAGTACTCTAGAGCAGCAGAGACAACAGCAGTGCCTAAACTGTGACCAAAGAGAACAATATTCTCGGGAGGAACTTGCGCGATATTGATGACCCAGTCAATGACGGAGATAGCATCGATTATGAGCCCGGATTCGCGGGGTGACCCGCTGGATTTACCAAAACCGCGGTAGTCAAAGGTGATGACGTGATAGTCGGAATAATCGGTCAATCCATGGTACATTTGGGGTCTCCAACTGTTAACGAGGTGACCGGCGTTCTGCAGAGGGTTAATAATCGATATCTCAACTATAAGGGAGGATAATAGCATACTCCATGAACTAAAACAAAACGTTAGAATACGGATGAAACTCAGGTGTTTATGAAAACCTACAATAGATGATGACTTTGGGATCAGAGCTTGTCTTTAACATGCGGAAAGCCTCGGTGTTAGTGATATCTTCGCGCGTTTCCGGAGATTCCTGGGAAATGACGGATTCATTGGCGTTGTAAAGCGAGAGCGGCAGGATGTGCCAGGAATACAGATTGACGCCATCTGGAGTGGTGATGTTGAATGGCGTCACCTGCTGATCTAGACTTGTGTTAGGCTTTGGCGCGCATTGAAAACACATATGTAAGACATACAGGCAAACCCCCAACTTTCAGGCCGATCGAGATCGTCCCACCACAGCGTGTTTAGTTTATGCGCATAAATACAACTAGTTGGATGATATTAGTTAAAACACGGAGCGGTAGAGTAGGAGCACAACTTACTGTCGTTGAACGAAGGGAATAGAGGCCACAGAGAGAAAACACAGGTAAAACAATAGAGGTAGTGCCACAATGGCGATACCAGCAATCTGTAGAGGCGATATTGCAATACCAAATACAGACATAGACGAAACTCCGGGCAAATCGCCCGGTAAATCGTTGAGAGTACCGGTTGGAGTAGTAATACGCGCCATGGTTCTGTTAGATATGTTATCCTTTGAACTACCGTCAGGTTGCATATTAGTGTTTACGAGATTGGGCTGAGCTTTATTATTTGAACAGAGACAGTTGGACGAGCTGGCCGCCAGATCAGAACCAATAGTACGGCAGGCACAACACGGGATTGCTTGTTGCACATCTGCGTGCGCGTAGATCGCTTCCTTTCTAGTTACGGGAGACATTGGTTGAAGTATGTATGCATAAGAAAGAAAGTCCAGACTTGAATAGGAGGGACGAACAAAGAGGGAAGGAACTTGACTCGGGGTTTGAGGGCCAAGTGACAAATACAGAATACAACTAAGATAATCAAATACAGTTGCTGTTGTTAGGCAATGTTTGGTCACACAGAGTGAGTGCTGTCAAAAGGATTGTCCAAGCCAGGGGAGCTGAGGAGACACAAGCTAACAATTAGTAAGGGCCTGCCTGCATGTGATGATAGTGACTTCGATACATAGTTTATTGACCTTCTCAACCCTAAAGTCATTCTCATGTTGATGTAGCCTGATTGAGAAAGTTACAATATATTTTGGAACACGATTGATGTACCAACTATGAACGTTCTTGTTGATTCTGCCCCTTTACTTCCTACTTATCGTAATCCAGCCTCGTGGGACCTGCCGATTAACGTCGAGTGTTCTTGTGGACCGGCGACGAGCAGTGGACAAGAGTGACCGAAGTTGGATTGAGTCAATAGCCTACGCCAATCTAATGCCTTAAGGACCCGTCTTCAGAGTTAATCTTTAATTACGAGCTTTTCCCTGATCTGCCGTCGTACAAATCATTATTCACTGTTATCCTCATACTGGACCTACTATAGATTCAAAAAGCCCATAACGTCCGATCAATTCCTCCGTGATCACAGCGATCTTGATCTTTTATTCTTCGGGCTGTTCTGGTCAGCATGTGTCTGACTGACAAACTAGGCTTCTACGATATCGTGACTCCTTCAAATCACCAGCCTACGCCAGCCCCCTTATACATAGCCCCGCGATTATCCCCTGCTTGCAGTTTTTGTGTTTTGAGTTCCGTCTGTCTTTCGGGTCTTCATTGCAGTGACAATAATTGCTGCCTTGAGCTTACTACTCGGAATAAATCAAGAAACAGCTCTCGGACACTAAGCTCGGGCTGGCTCTCGCTATATCCCTACCTGTGGTTCCTGATTCCTTAGTGAAGGAAGCCGCTTTTGCCGGCTGCTGTGTTGTCATTGACAAAGCCTCCAGAAGCCACCAAGAAGGTACCCATAACAGAGAGCCCCAAAAAATAGCCAAGACGAACAAGTGCAAGGCAGCCCTTTGACCATTGAAAGCATTGAAACACATAAGACCTCGTTATTATATAACCAGCAGTTCGGCAGTATTGTCGACTTAAAACCAGCCGCGCTTTTATCCCCTTTTGTCTTTTTTTCTCACCGAGCTTTTGGTCAGAAAGCTCAAAGCATCGTCGTCATTGAGCTTCCCCAACCACAGAATCCTTTTCCTCGACCTCACACATCCTAGTCGCTCCATTTGCAATTGCAATTCCAATTCGACTGGATTAACATCGACCCAATTGTTCACGGAATACTCGGGCTTTGACCGTTATACCTGAAGTTCTCAGCGCTATCCGCCATAGTACGACTGATTCCGTCACTTCTCAGCTTCGAGCTGCTCTGCAACGTGCATTTGCATGTAAACCCGCCGACTACAAAACGCTCGCCACCTAACCCCCCATCCCGGGAACGTCCGCTGCACAATTCAATTCATAGTACTGAGACTCAGTCTCGTCCTGTACTGTTTGCGCCACCACCTACTACACCCGCTACTGATTCCGAGTACCCCGCTACACACGTCATCGACGATCGCGACAGAAGCAATACCCCCCGCACGGAACCGTCGTCTGGGACAATTCTGCGACAAAACACTTCAACGACAACTGGCACTACACGTCGTCAGTTTAGTCCGACTACTTCCCAACACACCGTCTACGAATACGACCATCGTTAGTCGCGTGGTCTAGTTTACAAAATGGCTGGAATTGAGAGAATTGAGGTGCACAGCCGCGTGAGTTTGCCCCAGAATGAACCCCACTGCACATTTGCTTTTCATTTATGTGCATACAAAATGGCGACAATGGCTAAATTCGCATGTCTTTCTATAGTCTTACATCGTCCGCTGGGTCGGCGTTGAAGGTGGCCATACTATTTCCTGGAGTGTACAACCTCATAAGAAGTCCCTGTAAGTCACTTCCAACGACATTTACACGCTAAGAATAGTCAATTAACTCGTAATCCATGTGGACAGTAATGTGGGCATTGTGAAACACCCCGGAACAGGCACCACCTCCATCTCGTCATTGCCCGTCGAGGAGCTCAACTCGACTGTTAGTGATGCCAAAGTGGGCAGATTTGCGAAACGCGACACGACAGCAGAGGATCAATTGGCAAGCAAAGGTTTTGCGGTTGTTAAATGGCATGGAAAGTGCGAAGCGGATCGCGTGTCCATGAGCACGTTTGATGTACCCACCGGAAGTGGTGGCATGTATGGGCTGGTCTTTGACAATACCTTCTCCAAGCAGACTTCCAAGACCGCTACCTTTGTCCTTATGACATATCCAAGCGATGCGCCACCACAAACAACATCGCATTTACCCAATTTGGGTATGGGCCATCCGAACGCCAGTCGATCTAGTCTGAACCCGCAAGGCCAACATGCGACAGCCTCGGAATCCGTCGATAGTCTCCACAGCAGCCAGGCAAAGAATGCGAGTCGCACCCGTGGGTCATCTCTATCCGCCGTTCCACAGCATGCTGCTACTGCACCGGCATCCGTATCTAGTAGTTACCACACGGGCACGTTGATGAAGCGCCGTCGCAAGAAAGGCCAGGGCTATGCTCGTCGTTTCTTTTCACTCGACTACTCGTCTTGCACGCTGTCGTACTATCAAAGCCGTAACTCATCAGCTTTGCGTGGTGCTATTCCTCTTAGTCTCGCGGCAATTGCGGCTGACGAGGCTAGACGTGAAATTAGCATCGACTCTGGTGCAGAAATCTGGCACTTGCGTGCCGGCAATGCCAAGGAGTTCCAAGACTGGGCTCAAGCTTTGGAGCGCGCCAGCAGAATCTCACGTGGTTTGGCGGTTGCTCCTGATGGTGGTTCGAATGGGCCGTTATCTCCTCGCAAGACCTCTAACACGATGGTCTCGAGTATGTCTCACTCTGGTGTCCACACATCGGAGGTCAATGCTGAAGAGGCACAAGAATGGGAGCAAGTTGAGACTATTGTCAGTCGTATTGTTGGTACTCGCGATGCGTTGCGTCGTTTGGCTAACGACCTTCCAACAAAACCGGCGCGCGGCGTTGAATCTCTGTCCCCACCTTCCGAGCATGAAGACGATGACAGCGTGGCTTCCGGTATGACTGGCGACAGAAAGTCCTTCTGGAAACGGAAGCCTAGCTCGTCGCATCTACAGTCTGCCGCCGCCGCAGCCGCTCTTGCCACTGTCGCATCTGCGGGGTCGTCTTCTGTTGCGAATGCGCTAACGCCTAATGTTGCTACTGGCGAGATTACGCAGAACCGCAAATCGCGCAGCTTCAGTACCTCCGAAACGTCTTTCAAGCATCATTGCGAAGCTTTGCTTGTGGACCTCGATGCGGCTCTGGCCGAATTTAGAACAGTGATTGCCTCTAGTAGACAGAGGCGTCTTCCTGCTGCCGCTGTCATCGCGCAAGGGCGTCACAGTATCGACACAGTTTCAACCGCTGACGAGTTCTTTGATGCGGAGGCCGGCGAAGGAGAGGCGCGTATTGTGCGTATCGGTAATAAAGTTAACGAAGAAGAAGCCGAGGGCGTGCCAGAGGATGATGAAGAAGAAGTGCACGACTCATCCTCTATCTCATCAGCTGACGATGATGTTGATACTGGAGCCTTAGATGGCAACATGTACCCCTCCAAACCTAAAAACCTTGCGCCATTGCCTTTTGACGAAGTCATCGTTCGTCGGCGTACTATTCCTCCATCAACGGTGGCGCCTCCCAGTCTGATTGCCTTCTTCCGCAAGAATGTCGGTAAAGATCTCAGTACTATCAGCATGCCTGTGTCTTCAAACGAGCCGCTTTCCATGCTGCAAAAGTTTGCCGAGCAGTTAGAGTATGGACAGTTGCTTACTAAGGCAGCCGGGTGCTCGGCGCCCAAAGACCGTCTTTTGTTGGTTACTGCTTTCGCCTTGTCTCAGTTCAGTTCCAGCCGTGAGAAGGAGCGATCTGTTCGTAAACCATTCAATCCCTTGCTGGGTGAGACATTCGAGCTGGTGAGAACTGACAAGGAGGTCCCTGGAGGATTCCGTTTGCTAGTGGAGAAGGTTTGCCATCGTCCAGTACAACTTGCCATGCAGGCTGATGCAGCTGGATGGTCGTTCAGTCAGTCACCCGCGCCAGCCCAGAAGTTCTGGGGTAAGAGTGCTGAAATTACCACTGAAGGACGTGTCCGTGTTGTGCTCCGTCTGGCTAATGGCCAAGATGAACTGTACTCGTGGAGCATTGCTACTATGTTCCTTCGTAACGTGGTTATGGGAGAGAAGTACGTTGAACCTGTCGGCAACATGACCATCGCCAACGAGTCTTGTGGAACTAAAGCCGTTGCTGAGTTCCCTGCCAAGGGCATGTTTGGTGGCCGGTCAGAAGACGTCACGGTTGATATTTTGGATGAAAATGGCAAGAGCACTGGTACCAAGATCGTCGGTAACTGGACGCAGAGTTTCAAGGTGACAGAGAAGGGTAAGGGCGGCGAGGAGATTTGGAAGGTTGGCAAGCTTGTTGATAACGCGGCTGCTACTTACGGCATGACAGAGTTCGTGGCTAGTCTCAATGAGATCACGATTATTGAAAAGGGCCATCTGCCTCCTACGGACTCCAGACTACGTCCCGACCAGCGTCTAGCGGAACAGGGTGACCTTGAGTCCGCCGAAGAGATGAAGGCAGCTCTGGAGGAGGCTCAACGTGCCCGGCGTAAAGAACTTGAAGATGCCGGTGCTACTTATAAGCCTCGTTGGTTTGTTCCACTGCCTGGTGCTGGCGCTGAGGGTGAGGAGGTTTGGAAATTGAAGACCGGAAAGGATGGTTACTGGGAGGAACGTGCGAAGGGGCAATGGACGGGGGTTACTGAGATTTTCAAAGTATAGGTTAAGCGCTAGACATGTTTGGGTTAATAGAAGAAAAAGAAATGTATGTATTGCGATCCAATGGGAAAGGCAAAAAAGAGAAAGTTGTGACCACGATGGGATTCGAACCCACAATCTTTTGATTCGTAGTCAAACGCCTTGCCATTGGGCCACGCGGCCTTCACAACTTGTTGATGAAAGCCTGCTTCTTAGGAGCATCTATACATCCCCCTGCCGCCACTATCGATAAGGAGCTACTTAGGTAGACGCTAAATAAAACAGCGACTATCGATAAGATTTCTTTTTAGCCTTCCTCGTGTGCGGATGGGGATCTTCTAGACATATGACATAATTAATATTTTGATTGCTAACGACGGCAACATCGGAAAGCGACAATTGTTGCTCAAAATACACAAATAATCTGTGATATGGTCTCGCCATCTTGTTCATCAACTTTATGGGCGGCTTATAACCACTAAAACACATTTTGATGAACGTCATCATGCCGGTAAGGCTTAAATAAACTTATCGATAAGAGCTACGACAAGCATCATGGTGACGACAGGCTACACACCATATTCTTGGAAGTCATCTCGAATGTATAAATGGTCGAAAATTTCGGTACTTTTTGTCACCATTTGATTGCATTCGTTCAATTTTGGTACTTCTAACTATATGGGCTATGTATTGATTGTATTGAGTGTGGCGTTATCTGCAAAAAATGTACGGGGCGACTTTCTGCTGTCGATAATATCAACATAATCCTGAAGTTTCATATAGACCACATTACGTAGAATTTGGAGAACGATGGCGAAGTCTTTTGAGACGGAGTCGTTTAGTCCATTTGAAATATAAATCTAAGGAATCCCGATATAGCTGGCTTGTTGGCCGCCTGATGTTGGCATGATAAGCTGGTAGTTGCTCGCGGTCCAACAAAAAAGTACAGTCGCCACAATGGCAAAGACAGCCGGGCTGTGATGTCTTACAGCCAGCCCGACGATTGAATGCAGTTAGAAACCTACACCTCTGCCACGAAGGGGTGTTTTGTATTGGGGGGGTGTAAGGAGTACGGCAAGTTCCGTCAAGTGTTAATAGCAACAAGGGTTTGATTGTTCCATTGTTGGAGAAATCGCCATTACGTGACGAGTTGCCGGTGCTAGTTCCGTACTAGTCAAACTATAGCTTCAAAAGCGTATATTTCGTAACTGAAAACGGCGTTTTCCAGAAGGCGAGGATTCTGGTTCGGGCAAGGTGAATGCTATGGATGCGGTTTCGATGCGAAAGTGGCAACTTCGAAATGCACTGAATAATAGTAAACTGTGGGAGTTCAGTATAGTGTATGAACCGAATGGGACGTGAGACCTGTAGGAAGACACTTTTTCGAATGCGGATGGAAAAGGTACTTCTGGCTTTGGAGTTGGTTTATGGATGCCTAACACTGTTCCATAATGGGGTGAGAGAATCGGATAATTGAGAAGAGTGGCGAAAGGTTGGTCTATAAAAGCGGAATGGTTTTCCTGGAATTGTCTAGTAGTTTTGTTCTTCTTCTTTTCAAAAACTTTGTGTCATCGATACCTTTGGTATACGACAATTTGAAAGTGAGTTACCCCATTCCTATTTCTCGACTGACTTGATGTGTACTTGTTACCTATGGATATACACAACCACCAGAATTGACCTTCAACAACGTCACCACCACCGATGACTAGCCTTTCACTGGGGATTCTCATGAGGTTGTTGGCCAAGTTTTCCAGGATCACTGGTTCGTTGCCATAGTACATCCATCGTCGTGACGTACAAGGTGCGAATACTAATATGTTTAATCGATGCCACAGCACAACTTTCAGTCCACTTTTCTGATCACCATTGATCAATTCGCTTTTGTCTCGGGATATTTCCAATCTGAGACTCTCCACCATGCGGTTTAGACCCGCCATTCCCGCCTTTATGNGGGGTGTTTTGTATTGGGGGGGTGTAAGGAGTACGGCAAGTTCCGTCAAGTGTTAATAGCAACAAGGGTTTAATTGTTCCATTGTTGGAGAAATCGCCATTACGTGACGAGTTGGCGGTGCTAGTTCCGTACTAGTCAAACTATAGCTTCAATAGCGTATGTTCCGTAACTGAAAACGGCGTTTTCCAGAAGGCGAAGATTTTGGCTCGGGCGAGGTGAATGCTATGGATGCGGTTTCGATGCGAAAGTGGCAACTTCGAAATCCACTGAATAATAGTAAACCGTGGGAGTTCAGTATAGTGTATGAACGGAATGGGACGTAAGACCTGTGGGAAGACACTTTTTCGAATGCGGATGGAAAAGGTACTTCTGGCTTTGGAGTTGGTTTATGGATGCCCAACACTGTTCCATAATGGGGTGAGAGAGCCAGATAATTGAGAAGAGTGGCGAAAGGTTAGTCTATAAAAGCGGGATGGCTTTCCCGGAATTGTCTGGTAGTTTTGTTCTTCTTCTCAAAAACTTTGTGTCATCGATACCTTTGGTATACGACAATTTGAAAGTGAGTTGCCCCGTTCCTAATTCTCGACTGACTTGATGGGTACTTGTTACCTATGGATATACACAACCACCAGAATTGTCCTTCAACAACGTCACCACCATCGATGACTAGTTTTTCACTGGGGATTCTCATGAGGTCGTTGGCCAAGTTGTCCAAGATCACTGGTTCGTTGCCATAGTACATCCATCGTCGTGACGTACAAGGTGCGAATACTAACATGTTTAATCGATGCCACAGCACAAACTTCAGTCCACTTTTCTGATCACCATTGATCAATTCTCTTTCGTCTCGGGATATTTCAATCTGAGACTCTTAACTATGCGGTTTAAACCCGCCATTCCCGCCTTTATGGCGATATTGCTCTTGTTTTTGTGGTTGCTGTCGGGTGTCGTCGCTGACACTACTGCCCCGGCTGTCAACGACGTCGCCGTCGATGGCCATGCCGCCAACGACTTTTCTGTGGCCCGTGTCCACAGTGTTGCCCCTCTTGATGAGGGCGACCAGGCTTCACCAGTGTTGCCTACCTTCGGTTCTTTGGCCATCCCCTCGGCCACTGTGATCGCTCGGGGATCCGCCAAGGATTTTAAGATTTCTTGGATCCCGGATTCCAAGCGCGCTCGAAACAGCAAGCGCGGTGAAGCCTCGGGTGTTGGCCACACCCAGTATAACTCCGACGGGTCCGCCGTCATCTCGCCCAACTCGTCTGCGTGGTACGATGCCATGTCTGGTGGCGATGGTCAGATGGACGCCCACATGGACCGGATGAATGCCCTCTCGGCCGCAACCCCAGGCGACTACCGCCTGTACCAGATGGACGCCGACACCCCCGCCCCTGAGTCTATCAAGTCTGAAGTCTGGCTCGAGGGCAGCGGTGTCCATGTGGATCACAATGAGCCCTGGCATCCGTTCTCCGACGACATCATCGCGTGTGGTCGGAAGGTTCCCATCGGTAATGACACTCGGGAAATCCCGCTTGTGGTTTTCCACTCCCAGCAGGCNACTACCGCCTGTACCAGATGGACGCCGACACCCCCGCTCCTGAGCCTATCAAGTCCGAGGTTTGGCTCGATGGCAGCGGTGTCCATGTGGATCCAAATGAGCCTTGGCATCCATTCTCCGACGACATCATCGCGTTTGGTCGGAAGGTTCCCGTCGGTAATGACACTCGGGAAATCCCGCTTGTGGTTTTCCACTCCCAGCAGGCTCACATTCTTTGGGCTGCCAAGGCAGTGGATAACCACCAGGTTCATATTACCGAATCCAACTCGAGCGATATGAACTTTACGGTTTCCGGTCTCTCTGTTGACGCTGCTCACCAACTCGCCGCCGAGTGGAGCAACGTCAACGTTTTCGTGTCTCCCGCAGTCAACGGGAAAGGTCCTGGTCTCATGGACGTGCTCGGTGTCACTACTACTGCGGATACCGGGCTCTCTTCATGGAATGAGACCTTGGGACAGGGTCTTAACCGCACCCGCTCTGTCTCTCCTGGGACTGCCTCGGTCACTGGCCTGTTCTCTCTGGCCAAGGTGACTGATATGGTTCGAACTTTCGGCCAGATGCCTCATGCCCTCAACACGCATGGTGACTTCTCCGGTCACGAGTTTGACCATCCAGCCCTGCAGGCGTGGAAGGACCACGGTCACGGTGAACCTAAGCCTTTTGCCGCCGAGTTTTTCTTCTCGGCTTCCACAACTGCTGGTGTTTCGACGTCTGCTGGTCCGCTCGTTGCAACGGCCCAGTGTGTTGATTGCTCTCTCTTCGGTACTGCTAAAATCAGTGCCGTTTGGAATAAGGGCGTCATGGTGACCGCGCTTATCGATCTCATACACCAGTACTGGGGGCAGTCTCGTCGATATGACTAGCCGGTAGATTCGTCCATGCGCCTCCTACTCATGTTGTTNTTACATTATAGAGGGCCAGCACTGTGAAAGGGTCTCGTTTGTTAGATCTCAACGCCACTAGACACCGAATCCTTTTCGATGACAGGGGATCCGAAATCGGCCGAGAATTCCCGGGATTTAGGGACCTCATCAATCGTTGAGCCTTTACTCTTAGAGTAACTGGCGGTCTTATTTGATCCGCTTCTTTGCTTCAAGGTTGGCAAATACCGCGTTGCTTTGATGTTCTGAAACGGCGTCAGCAAATGTCTAGTCAGTTTCCTTTCAACATGTCGGGAGAGATTTTGGTCTCAAATATCTTTGTATACATCTTTACTTGTCCCTAAAATGCATCTCGCAGTTTCGCAAGATCATAAACTTCAACCATTTGATAATCATAAACTAATATATATATATGTACATACCCTTTATCAACTTCTCAAGTCGCCACTAGTCGGCCAATTCCGGTGATACTTCTATTCTGTGCAAAAAACAAAACCCGTACCATTAATTCGTAATGCCGTTAACTCATACGACCCATGAATTTAAATAATGGCAATCTTCTGCCTGGTTGCGGAAAATATTGCGGTGCTAACGTCTTTGCTTGTGGTGTGCATAGAGCAGTTATCCCATTCTATCTCACGTCATGCTCGGTGATATCATCGTTAAAACGTCATTTGCATACTATATCAATGTCGTTTGTATATTCGTAACCGAAGATCTTTCCAANCATTAATTCGTAATGCCGTTAACTCATACGACCCAGGAATTTAAATAATGGCAATCTTCTGCCTGGTTGCAGAAGATATTGCGGTGCTAACGTCTTAGCTTGTGGTGTGCATAGAGCAGTTATCCCATTCTATCTCACGTCATGCTCGGTGATATCATCGTTAAAACGTCATTTGCATACTATATCAATGTCGTTTGTATATTCGTAACCGAAGATCTTTCCAACTTGTGTCCATTTTGATAGATGTAGCTCGTCATCAATATACAGCGCGAGGGGAGAAGGCTTTGTTTCACTTGCCTCTTTTGGATCATATAGTAGCAAACCTCTGGGTCATTTCGGTCTATTGGTTGTACTATAGGTCAAGATGCTACTGCCTGTGTGCTTATACAGAGACTTTACTCAGTCTTGGTCCTCAAACTCTTCGTTTATGAAACCGCCTCTTGATTCCTCTATCATGAACATCATGACCACTCTCAACTCGATTGAGATTTAATGGAGATTACCCAAAACGGTAACACGCCGTACACCCCTGCACCCACCTCGATAAGTATCCCTGTCGCTTATTTCCTTATCGATAAGCCTATGGCCATTAAAGCGCGGCGCCAGGAATTTATATGTGACGGCTTCACGAAATCCATCTGCACAACTCAACGACACCATCCGAAACACCGTCTCTTACCCCTCCAAACAAAATGGGAAACCCCAATACCGTCCACGCGGATGCCCGCCACTTTCTCGACGACCGCGGCAACACNATGGCCATTAAAGCGCGGCGCCAGGAATTTATATGTGACAACTTCACGAAATCCATCTGCGCAACTCAACGACACCATCCAAAACACCGTCTCTTACCCCTCCAAACAAAATGGGAAACCCCAATACCGTCCACGCGGATGCTCGCCACTTTCTCGACGACCGCGGCAACACCGGTCCCCTCGCACCCAATGGTCTTAACCCCGCGACAATCATGGAAAAGGCGGTGCGCGAACGAATCGTCGATAGCTATTTCTACAAGGAACAGTGTTTTGCGCTGAATGAGGCGGATATCGTCGATCGGGTTGTGGAGTTTGTTTCTTTCATTGGGGGTACCTATGGCGATTCACAGAAGCCGACGCCGTTTTTGTGTTTGGCTTTTAAGCTTTTGCAGTTGGGGCCTAGTGATGAGATTGTGCAGGAGTATTTGAATATGGGCGGAGAGCACTTTAAGTATTTGAGGGCTTTGGCGGTGTTTTATGTCCGGATGACGAGGGGGGGTGCCGACGTTTATAAGCTGTTGGAACCGTTTTTGGAAGATCGGAGGAAGTTGAGATGGAGAGGTCGGACGGGGACGCGGTTGACGTATATGGATTCGTTTGTGGATGATTTGTTGTGTAAGGAGAGAGTGTGTGGTACCTCGCTTTGGAAGATGCCGGCGAGAGAGGTTCTTGAGGATGCTGAGGTTTTGGAGGCACGGAGCTTTAGTGATGTGGAGGCTATGCTGGAGGAAGAAGAGGAAGAGGATGAGGAAAAGATGGATGTTGATAAGGAAAGTGAAGGGAGAGAACGTAGCTATACGCCGGATAGTCGGCGTAGTCGAAGCTATAGTTCTCGGTCAAGATCGCGCTCTAGATCGCACTCTAGATCTCGCTCTCGCTCCACTAGACGGTCTAGATCCCGGATACGATCCCCCAGACGATCGCGAAGCCGTTCGGATTCGCGTTCCCGTTCTAGATCACACTCTCCATGAAGTATTCATTAATCTATTAATTATACACCTATAATACAAGCCCACTACTTCTCACCTTCTCATCACCTCCATGACCTTCTTACCTGCCGCTAAAACCCGGGCGTCGTCCCAAAATTGTCCAATCACTTGCATACCTACCGTGAATCCTTCGACTTCCTTTTCTCTACCGGCAAGATCTCCCTGGACTGGGACGGGCACGCTCACGGCTGGTAATCCCGCTAATGATACACCCACGGTGAAGACATCGCTCGCGTAGACCTCAGCTGGTGTCATTTTCTCCACATCTTCAATTCGTGGTGGGAATTGAGGGGATGTGGGGGCGAGGATGAAATCAACCTGCGCGGGACCCCGCTTGTCAACCATTGGGATCCGCTCATCTAACTCTGACAAGTCGAAGCCAGGGCCATCGCCGTAGCCGTCATCGGCATTCTCATCCGCGAGGATATTCGGGTCTGTGTGAAGAGGGTTCCGCGCAATGAATGCCCTATCGAAATCTCTTTGTACCCATCTACGCACACGCTGAGCTTGACGGAAGTACGTTTGCATACCGGCGTCACTCAATGTGAATGCACCAACCAACAACCGTCTCCGCACCTCGTCACCCAAGAGTCCACGTGTATCAGAGTAAAGTGGCCCATTAACAGTATCCGATTCTGCAAGAGCAGCAGGCGACCGTTTTCCATAGCGAACACCGTCATATTTAGCAAGATTCGAACTAGCTTCGGCGGGCGCCAGGACGAAGTACGCAGCGAGGGTGTGACGTGTCGTAGGGAGAGAGATTGGATGAATCGTTGCACCCTGGGAGGCGAGTGTTTCGGCGGTTATCAGCCAGGTTTGCAGAATCAGGGGATCAAGTTCGGTGATGTTATATTCGAGGGGGAGACCGATCGAGATGCCTTTGAGTGGGAGGTCGGCGGTCTCGGATGGTGGCGGGTAGAATTTGGAAAAGGCCTGGCGAGAAGCTTCGTTGTGGGAGGTCGGATCGAGTGGGTCATGTTTGTTGTAGAGGCCTTTTGTAATCAGGAGGTCGTAGAGTATGTCGATTTCCCTGGCAAAGAAAGCAACTGTGTCAAGTGAGTGGGCGTATGGGATGACACCATGTCTAGAGATAAGTCCATAGGAAGGCTTCATTCCCACAATTCCGCAATAAGCCGCCGGCACTCTCACTGATCCTCCCGTATCCGTCCCTAATGCGACATCTGCTTCTCCCAATGCCACTGCTACTGCACTTCCTCCACTTGATCCACCCGCCGAATGGTCCCTTCGACTCTCTAATGGATGTCGCACCGCCCCATGCACGCTATTCGTTGAGTGTGCGCCCATACCAAATTCATCCATGTTAGTCGTTCCGAGGAGTCGGCCACCTAGGCCTATTAATTGTGAGGTGATGGTTGCTGGGATTGGAGAGAGGTGGTCTAGTAAGACAGCCGAGGCGCAGGTGGTGGGAAGGATGCCGGTAGTGATGTTGTCTTTTACGGCGAGCCGGAACGTTCCGGGGGTGTTCTCAGCTTGGAGGGCCTCATAGTTTGGAACTATCATATGTTAATTGGAGATTTGACCATGCAGAAAGGGTAGATACGGACCTTTAGCTACCCAGTGATTAGTCGGTAATAGCGCCGAGGTAGCTAGGTGACGAGCCGAAGGCCTAGCCTTAATGAGGCGGGTGTGGCGTAGTAGACGACTCATCCTAGACTAGATACAAAGAGAAGTCTCAAAAATGAGACTCTTTTAGACTGATGATTAACTGAAAGAGATCGAACTCATCTCACATTCACCATGAAATTCGTCATGATAAGAGAAAGTGGGCACCGTAACCCTTGATACCAGATGACCCTAGTGTCATCTCTGTGACGATAGTGTGTTAAAGTGGACGGATTAGGAAGTAAACAACCAAGATGTGAAAGTTGAGGTGGACAAGAGTTTTCACAATGGAGGGGTTCGTAGTTTCTGTTTGACTTGTATTCGAGTTTAGTTTTGGGGATCATTTTGTTTTCAAGCCCTTCCCTCTCTGTTCATCAACACATTGTCAAAGTTGGCACATCTACATAATGTCGAACAAGCGCCGTGCAAGCAGCCCAAATCCGGTAAGGCTATGCCACTAGCCAGGCCTACAAAGCCCCCAAGGATACACAAACTAACACCATCCAACCTCACCCGCAGAACGAACGACCATCCAAGAGACCCGAGTGGGCATCCTGGCGCCTCATCCACATAACAGCTGAAACCTACGATCGCGAAGAAGCCATAAAAGATAAAAAGTCCATGATCCAATTCCTATCCAACGAATTCCTCTTCTCATCGGACATCCCCAGCGTCGAAGCCCACATGCTGTCTCAAAGCGCCGCGCAGGCGGCCCGGCGCCGTAACAGGCAAGCCACCCGCGCCATTAGACCAGACATGTTGTATCAGAGCATCATTATTCACAAACTCCGCATGAGTATCACGGAGGATGAAGAGCAAATAGCCAGGTTAGAGAGGGAAAAGTGGAAGTTGCGAGGCATGAAATGGGAATAGATTTGCGCAAAAGGGCGACCATGTGCAGTAGGGTTAGGGTAATATGACTTGGTGATGCGTACTGTGCGACTGGTTTGCGACCGCCCTGTTCTGAACTATCAGGGTGTGGCTAGAAAGGAGGTCGGATGTTTTGTATTTCATCTAGCTTTGTTCTCGCATTTTTAGTTTTAGTTTTTGACTTTTAAATACTACTCTTATAATTTTGGATTCCAATACCCTCCGTCGCAACAATGCGGTTAAACACAACATCGGCGACTCTAGTCGCCTCTACACTCATTTCAACGGCCACGGCCATGCAGCCGGACGCGGCCAAACCGCAACCAGGTCCGATGCGCAATCTGACCTGGGGCCAGCTCAACTTTCTCCATACCACTGATACCCACGGTTGGCTAGGTGGTCACGTGGCAGAGTAAGTAGTTACCACCAAAGTGATGATGCGTCGATGCGCCGCTGCGACAAACAATGACATCATAGATCCACTTTCTAACCCTGTCCCTCGTTTGTCTTGTATAGATACCAGTATGCTGCTGACTGGGGCGACTATGTTTCATTCGCGGAACATATGCGTAAACGCGCCGATAAAGCCGGTGTTGATGTCATCCTCGTTGATACGGGTGATCGCGTGGAAGGCAACGGCTTGTATGATGGATCGGATCCTAAGGGTCTTTATACATATGACATCTACCGTCAGCAAGATGTCGATATCATTTGCTCCGGTAACCATGAGCTCTATGTAGCTGCCACTGCGGATCGTGAGCAACAGATCCAGATTCCCAACTTCAAGTCGCAGTATATTTCTTCCAATCTGGATTATCTCGACCCCGCGACCGGCGAGCGCCGTCCTTTTGCCCAGCGTTACCGCGAATTTAAGACGAAAAACCTAGGTCTANTGGATCGGATCCTAAGGGTCTTTACACATATGACATCTACCGTCAGCAGGATGTCGATATCATTTGCTCCGGTAACCACGAGCTCTATGTAGCCGCCACTGCGGACCGTGAGCAACAGATCCAGATTCCCAACTTCAAGTCGCAGTATATTTCTTCCAATCTGGATTATCTCGACCCCGCGACCGGCGAGCGCCGTCCTTTTGCCCAGCGTTACCGCGAATTTAAGACGAAAAACCTAGGTCTACATGTCCTTGCTTTTGGTTTCATGTTTGATTTCACTGGAAACGCTAACAACACGATTGTCCAACCTGTTGAAGAGACGATTGAAGAGCCATGGTTCCAGGAGGCGATTCGCAAGAAGCCGGATGTCTTTGTAGTTACCGGTCACGTTGGCCTGCGCATGCCTGAACTCAAGGCTATTTACACTGCTATTCGGAAACAGAACTGGCATATTCCAATTGCCATCTTTGCTGGCCATGCGCACGTTCGTGATGCCACTGAGTTTGACTCGCGCGCCGTGGCTATGGCGTCTGGTCGCTATTTTGAGACGGTTGGATGGATGTCAATTGACGGGTTGATTGGCCGTGATGGCGTATCTGACAACAGCAATGACGACGTTGCTGCTACTGGGTCATCAGTCTCGTTTTCTCGCAGATACTTGGACAACAACCTGTATGGATACCAGTACCACTCGGGTGTCAGTGGGTCGCATTTTGCTACTGAGAAGGGCAAGAAGACGACGGATATGATTTACGAGGCGCGTAAGAAGCTTCATTTGTCAGACCTTATTGGTTGTGCGCCTAAAGATCTTTGGATGAACCGCGTGGGTTATCCTCATGAGAATAGCATATACTCATGGTTCTCCAACGAGTCTCTTCCCGGTATTTTCTCATCACCTGAGCGTCAGGGTAAACCAACGTTTGGATACTTGAATACTGGTGGTGTTCGTTTCGACATCGTTAGTGGACGGTTCACCTCTGATTCACTGTACAATGTATTGCCATTCACAAGCAAGATTGTAGGTATCAAGGATGTCCCGTACAAGGTTGGCAAGAAGATCATTGACATCCTCAACTCCTCGGGACCCATCTTGTCACTTTTTGGTGGAAAGGATCTTGATGTTCGTGCGCTGGGTCAACCCGAGGGCTGGGCTGGTAAGGACTTGACGCAGGAGGCCCCCGAGTCAACCGATGAGACCATCACATCTGGGAATCTACAACAAGTGGTCTTTGGTAAGCCCTCGGGTTCTTTGACTCCTGGATACACGACCAAAGATGATATTAGTGATGACGGCGATGACACAGAGCATGCACCTATTGGTTTCTACCAAGTTCCCAATGCCATTGCCTCTGAATACAACTTTGAAGTAGACGACAAGGGCAAACGTATTGAGCCTGAAACTGTCGACTTGGTGTTCATTGACTTCCTTAAACCGTGGATTCTCGCTGCTGTTAAGTTTGCTGGCGGTGATTCCACAGAGGCGGATATTGTGGCGTGGAAGGATGGTACTTTTTCGGAGAACCTGCGTGATTGGATTGCGGAGAATTGGAAGGGGGAGTGTTAGATCAATCTGAACAGGGGGTGTGTTCATAAGCGTTGGAGTCTTTTTTGTGGTGTTTTCTCGCGATCAGTATTTTTGGAGGAGTGGCTTTGTTTGCTGGGTACAGAGGTGAGATGTGAGATTCATACGGATGGTGTTGACGACGGACGTCCGGGCTGACAAGTGACATGGCATATAACAGTACATCAATACAATACACTGATACACACAACAAAGTGGATAAACAATGACATGTCGAGAATATTGTGATTTTTGTGTGTATGTATCTAAGCTCATGATGATTGGCAGGAAACGTGCGTCAGTAACATGCGAGCAATCCATGGATTCCATCATAGATAATTGATTTCTCCCGATCCGATACCACCCCTGTGGAGAACTGCCCCGGCCCCGCACGACAACAACGTGGCTCGTCGTTCGATGATCCCCCTGACATGCGGATCTCATCCTGTTCTGTTGTTTTCGGGACTAATACCACATCATATGTTCCAAGGGTGGCGCCAGATAGCGGGCCTCTAGAAAGATCCTACGCGCAGCCTTGAGGAGACGACGAGTAGCGGGGTTTTTATGGTTTCGGCGGGTATTTGGGGACGGAGATTTGGATTTTGATTTGGGAGATTTATGTTTTTGTTTGCCGTGGGGTGTTAACGGGAGAAGAGGTGTTGAATCGGGGACTGTTTTTTTTGGACGAGGATCTTGGTTAGTTTGCGGGGGGGATGTCTCACTATGTTGGTGGGATATGGAGGAACTTACTTTGGCTGTAACTGCTTGAAATCATAATATCGTTGGTCCCTCGGAGACAACTTCGTCGGCCACAAACGGCTCTACGACATGCCCGGCAACGTAGCGTGACGGGAAATACATTGGTGGTGATTAACATGGTGCGAAAATGGAGATCGGGTGGTCGGTCGTTGAAAGTGGGGCGGACGGTGATGGGAAGATATGGTTGGAATTTGATAGGGAAGGATAGACAGACGGCTTGTTCCGGTTGGTAGGGAGCGGAAAGATGCGATTTGTGGGCTGTGATGGGGATGAGAGGATGAACGTGCCCTTTGGTGATGACTACATGATTGAGTGGGGAGATTGAGAGACGGAGAGATTGGTCTACATATATGGATTCTATGCGGATGGTGAAGATGTATTTTTGGGTTCTTCGTTTTCTTACCGTGAGATATACTTATGTATGTACATATGTAAGGCTTATATCAACATGTCCTTGTGCCACTGGCGTCGTCAAATAACTGGTTTGCCCAACTAAGAAAACCCACATATACGTTCCACGACGGACCTCGCCCAATAACCCCGAGGGTGTGTTCTTTCCGGACACGGAAGAGGTTCTTTTCTAGATAGCCATACAAAGAGATACAATGGGACCTGTCCAGACCAGGAATAGAATGGTCCATGGGAACACTTAAATGTCAGGGGTCTATGTACATAAGAACAATCGTTGTCGCACCACCATCATCATTAATAATGAACCCCCCCCCTCCAAAGTCACCTGACCCACCCACCCATCATCAAACAACAAAGCCACCACCACCACCAATGGGGAAACCACCACACCCATAGTAAATCTAAGAAAACTTGACATGTTCCCCATTACAAAGACCCATCGTCAACATCGCGATATCTAGATTCGCCTAGACCAAATACTCATCCAATCTCTCCAATTCCGTCTAAAAAACAACCCTATCCCTCTGTATGCCCCCCAAAATCACCCCACTACAAGCCCATCATCATACGATGCCCGCCCGTCAACCGCGCCACCGGGCACGTCACCCATCGACGGCCCNCAAAGAGATACAATGGGACCTGTCCAGACCAGGAATAGAATGGTCCATGGGAACACTTAAATGTCAGGGGTCTATGTACATAAGAACAATCGTTGTCGCACCACCATCATCATTAATAATGAACCCCCCCCTCCAAAGTCACCTGACCCACTCACCCATCATCAAACAACAAAGCCACCACCACCACCAATAGGGAAACCACCACACCCATAGTAAATCTAAAAAAACTTGACATGTTCCCCATTACAAAGACCCATCGTCAACATCGCGATATCTAGATTCGCCTAGACCAAATACTCATCCAATCTCTCCAATTCCGTCTAAAAAACAACCCTATCCCTCTGTATGCCCCCCAAAATCACCCCACTACAAGCCCATCATCATACGATGCCCGCCCGTCAACCGCGCCACCGGGCACGTCACCCATCGACGGCCCTATATATCTTCCCCAAAAACCCTCCAAAAATCACAAAAAAAGCGCCAACAAAAACCATAGACCCGAGACTCACATACATTCATCCCATCTTCTTTTCCTTCTTTTTTTTTTTCACCCATCCCCAAACACCTTCCAAGTCGTCCATCCATCACCACCACAAACCAAATTTCGTCCTACCCCAAAAGTACGCCATATATCCGTCCGCCATTCCCATTGTTATAACCCTACAGAACCCTACACAATGACATCAAGCAACATGTCGCACCGCATTACGAAGCGCAAGTCGACATCTCCACTTGCATCACCACGTCCAGCTCGTCGACAATTTATCACTGAGACACAAATTGACGAAGAAGCCCGTAAAGAACCCGTCAACCCATCCCCACATACCGCCACCACCACCACCACCGCCGCAACTGTCCGTCCCCCGGCTATAAATCTCACAGCCCCGACTATCTTCCCGCCTCTTTGGTCTCCAGATACACTTGATCTTCCGCACCCAACTGCTCTTCTGCCCCCCGGAGTCACNTCACTCCTCTCTCTTGACGCCGCTACCCTTCTTAATGCCCTACCTACCCCATTCTCTTCCATGCCGTCACTCCATGGACCCACCGTCAAGATCTGGGTACACCAAGTTCCCCTAAATGTCTCCGTATTGCCTGATCTCGGCGGTATTGTCCGTCCACGCTACCTGATGCTTGCTAGACCCGCTATTGAACAGATCAAGTGTCTCTTATATCTGGTCAAGGACGATGACACTCGCAACATGTTGAGCACGCTTGTGGAGGCTGCATTGGCTAGAAAGGGTTGGGGTCGTTCGGGATATATTGGAAGTGGCTTGGCTGGCCACAGCATGACTATACGCACTTCTCTTAAGGCCGAAAACGGCAGTTGAACTGTCTCATCCATTTAACAATAAGCCAAAAAACATCACGAAAAGACATGCAAACAATTCACTCCGCTCCGCTGTTGCGGAACATCCCTAAAGTTACACTACAGCGCCTCAAAACATCTACCAGAAAAAGGCACCAGATTGGTCAACCAGGAACTCGCCACGCCCGAAATCCACAATCACAGCCACTCCCCCAGTGTATACAGTACCAGTCATATTTAGCATACATAGTTCACTTAATTCAAACTTTATTACAACATACTTAGAATACTTCTTACCCTCCTCTCCATTGTTCGCCTTCTCCAATTTTCCATCAGAGACTGATGTTGCGCCACTGACCCCCATCAAATACTGTTCCCGTTCCGTCTACCATAAGACCATGGGCCACAGTTGTGTGATTGACCCACCTACCCTGAGCTACTGCTGTTTCATTGATCCATTTCCCAACAGCACCCGGATACTTTGATGTTACGTTGTGTGCCACGTTATTCAATAGGTTTATGTCTCCCACTGATCCGCTGGAGTTCCAGAAATTCATTGACTCGCCATCTGGCGCATACCCGCCCATGACTGTCGCAGTGGCAAACAGCTCGCGCCAAAAGTTACAAGCGCTGTATGGGAGTTGGTCGTCTTTTACCTTGCTAAACCCAAAGTTTCCGGCATTCAATACATTCCCAATCTCGTCATTGGTACGGCTGACTTGATGTTCCCATCGTAATCCCCGCGGCACACCCTAATGTGACCGCTGCGAGTTGGGGTCACCTGTAATGATGTACGACGCATAGTATGTCTGAATTATGCGCGAAATCCCTTTGAATACCAGACCTACCGGGAATGCTACAATTGAAGCTAATAGCAGTGACCAGCTCGTGTTGGTGAGTTTGGTGTTGTAAAAGAAGGCAAACAGGTCGGCCCCGTGCCACCCTGGAGTGACGCTGTACTGCATCAGCCACGTTCTCTTGTCTCCGTATGCATCTAGTAGATACCGAAGGTTACACGTAAAGCAGGCATCGCGTACAAACATCTCCATGCGCGCAGATTGTGTGCGAAAGAACGAGTCGTGTTTCGTTACTTCCGGATAAAAATCCACAACCATTTCTACAAGGCCTTCGTCGATTGCATACTGTGGAAATAAAGCCGGCATGAAGTCACGGAAGTCTTGGTTTGTGCGAACCGCTCCACTGACGAACAAAACAGACTCCGCTGATGTGTGTGACAACAACATCGACTGTAATGGCCAATAGTGCCCGGAAGCTAGTTCTAAAACAGGTAATTGACGAATAAAACTACCGTCTGGTGCAGGACCGACAGCAAAACTGCCCGGTGTATGTTCTCTCATGAGGGCCGAATTGGCTTTTTGGAGTACATCAGTTGACGATTTTCGTAGACATTGCACACCACGACCTTGACATCCTGCCAAAGTCAAGAATCTTTGGTAAGTGTCTTCAAGCGAACCGTCACGATCCCACATCGGTTGGAAGGCTGGCGACATCAGAATTAGACGATGGAATAATGGGTCTAGATTGCCCCCGTTAGCAACTAGATGGTGTTGTAGCGAACTGGCCCCAGCCGATTCTCCAATGGCGGTAACAGACTGCGGGTCGCCATTGACTAGGTGGATATAGTCCTGTACCCATTTGAAGACAGCACGCTGGTCCCAAAGACCAGCGTTCGGCAGTCCCTCATTTTCCATTGATCGCCCGGCAAGCCACCCAAATGTACCAAGACGATAGTTGAATGATATAAAGATCATGTTGTTCTTGGACCGATTGATCAACCCAGATCCATCGTAGAACGGAAGCCATGGTTCATAGATGTCTTTGCTGCCCATTACAAATGCCCCTCCAAACACAAAAACTGCCACGGGTAACTTCTCTCCATCCATGATGGCTTTTCCGGGGACAAAAAGATCAAGGTATAGGCAGTCTTCGCTGGCTAGTCCAAAGTTTGGAACAGGTAAACCGGCAAATCTAGAGTCCAAGTTAGCCGTGAAACATGTTGTATCCTTCTAGCCATTGTACGCACAGTTGGTTGATGGCTTTGCCAATGGGGTATCGATTTCCCGGTCCAACTACATTGAATCCACCGAGTGAGCCTTGGGGACAAATGGGTCCATGTTTTCCATCTTGGATGCCGGCAATTTTGTGCGGCGGCTGTGGCTTTCTCCAGCGAAGGTCGCCTACTGGAGGAGCAGCGTATGGAATATTTTTGAAAATGTACCTGATAGAGTAAAAACAGTTAGCATATGCACGCGGTTGTTAGTCACGAAACTTACAGGTCACTCTTGTGGTTGTATGTTGCTCTAAAGGAACCATATGGGAGCTCCAATATTGGCATATGTTGTGTTCCACCATGTCTCAAAGGAATAGCGAGTACCGCTCCAGCAAACCATGACACAAGCAGACTAAAAGCGATAACCAAATGGAACTTGGTATATAAGAATACCATTGTACTGGCGCTGGAGATAGTCGATCGTGATCGGTTGCTGGTGATCCCGCCGAGGGATATTACGGTATGTTGGAGATTGGAATACGTGTAAAATAGAGTATAAAACTATACGATTAAGATGTAAAATCGGGAATTGGAGCGTCGACGATGCAGAAAGTGATAAACGGAACTTGAATCAGGTTGTCGTGATTTTACTCGAGAGAGAGTTAGTCCCAGATCAACAAAACTATAAGAGGCCCATGCTATACCGTAGCATCTGGCAACTACATCGCGTGGTTGACCAAGTTTAGTAACAGCTCACGTCACTACTATCCAACATGCACTATCATAGTTTACTCATGGTTAATTGTTTAGTTGAATAATCAATTGTTTCCATCCCTGGTATACCTTAAACATGCCAGACGCCAGACGCCAAACTTAATACTGGAACTTGTCCTGTTGCAATAAAAATAAACACAAACGCCTCCTGGGTATTCAAATGATCATAGCTGTCCCATATTCAGCAGCCTACGGTTTCTCAACAACATCAGTGGGACGTCATCATACCCAGACGAATCACTCGACCCGCCATCGGAAGGTGTGGCCGGGTCTTCGTGATACTCGTCGTCATCCGCAAACCAAACAGACAATCTCTGTCTCGCCTTCCTGCCGGCAGTTCTCTTTGATGGCCCGTTGTGGGCACGTCTTCCCGCTACTGTGCTTCCTGCATCTGAGCTAACTCGGCTTGATGTTGACGTCCGCCGTGGACCCCGAGATGGCGTTTGATGTAGACGTGACAATACACGTGTACAATGGGTGTCAGGTTTCCGCTTCTTCGGTATCCTGATAGGACACACAGGTTCAGGGCTCCTGAGTCTCTCTGGTGTGACATCTCCTCCAACCTGATGTTCCGCAGACCGCTTTTTCTACTTACGATTGCGTGTCTTCTTGGTGGTTGTCGTGTCTTCTTCCTCATCGTCCTGCCCCTTTTTCAAATCATCAACAATCCCGAGATACTCTTTATCATACCAGTCCTCGCCGTCTGACATATCATGGTTCTCGCCACTGTGTGCCTCTGTCCGGGACCAAGTAAGAACAGTGCGACGCAAACGCTGAGTCTTAAGAAGTCCTTCAAATAGACGATTCGCCCCAAGACATACTTCTTCCTGTTTCTGAACATAGGCGTGAAGCAAACGTCTGTACTCCTCGGCTTCATCATGTGGGAGACCCATGTTGCGGTCCGGAACTCCATTAGCAGGTGTTTGGTAAAATGGATGGATGGGATCGTGTTCGGTATCACTGGTAGCGTTATCATCATCCGCTAAGTCCTCGTCGGTGTGGGTGGTTCTCTGGGGTTCCGATGGGTGTGTCCCGTTGAACTTGCTGGTCGGGTTTCCATTGGCGATTGGCTTTCTACCTTCGTGATTTGTGCCATTTGGGGGAGCGTCGGCCATTACCAGATCTTCGGCGGTCGAATTGATTTCGCCCTTAGACTGCGAAACTCCGTTGCAACTTGTCTTGGTCTTCATAACTTCCTGGGTTGCTGCTTCAGATACCGCCAAGCCTTCTTTCAAAGCTTGCTCGGTGATGGAGCGTATCTCTGGGAAGAGGCTCGCCTTGAATAGTTCCTTGTCATTATCACCCAGAAGTACGCCACACGGAATCCAAATGAAGTCGCCGGAGAACCCAGCCAGAAGACGCTTGACTCTCCACAAGGACGCGTTTTCCTTGCGTGTTAGATCGTTGCTTTGATGCATGAGCGTCGTGAGAGTTTTCGTTGTGAATGGTAAAGACAGAGTCTTGTGTGTGGGAAGATCGCTGATGTTGTTGAGTGGAGCGAGAATTTCTGAATTACACAATTAAAGGTTAGCTTGGTTACTTTGAAAAGTGAACGATTTTCGAAAACATACGCTGCAGGTTAATATCAGCGTAGGCGTTCACGAGGGACTGGTTCGCCAAAGCACTGGCTAGCCGCTCTTCGTCTTCCTCGTCGCTGTCTACTTCATACCCATCGTCGTCGACTAATGGGGGATTTTCGCTAATTGTCTTGCGTAGATAGCCTCCATATTCGATAACCTGTATGCTGTCAGTATAGAAAACGACGACATATGAGGAGATTGTCGCACATGTTGGTAGTCGTCGGTGCCAGTAACAGCAAGCTTCCCGCGCCCGGTGAATCTTGCCCGTTTCTTCAACTTGGCACCACGATTGGCGTTTACTTTATTTTCGGAATCGGAGTCGGAATCTAAAAACAGAAAAGGATAGGTTAGTAAATGGCAATCTCTGGGAATCGAATGGTTCGAGACTTACCATAAGCCTCTCTCTTCATCGTCTTTCTGACAGCCAGAATGGTTTCCGCCATCAAGGCCTGCTGCGATGTCGACATGATGACAAAGGTTTGTCGCAAAGCGACAGGACAATAGAATACACTATAAACAGCAACTGACGATGCCAATTATACGGAATGGATAGACTGTAAATACTAAGCAAAAACGTGCGCCGGGCAATAAATGGTGATAATGTTGTAGAAAATCCACAAGCAACTTCTTGGTCAAAAGACTAAATCGACTTCTGTAGATGAAAATCAAAGATTAATGGCGCCGTGGATGAGCTTGCAGGGGTCGACTCCAGTAACATTCCAGCGCAAGCCATTTCGATTTCCCATATTGGCAGGCGGTGTGTGTATTGGCAAAAACGATAAGCTTGCCAGGGTCCTGAGAGTTTTATGCGGGAAACCAAAGTGCGCGTCATGGACCCATATTTTAGTTGTCTTATTGTGGCTGTCCAACTCAGTATAGAGGCAGTGTGTGCACTGTTCGCCACACTGTATCAACGATATGGCGGGGCAGTTTGAATTGAGTGCGATGGAGCTGTGAATGGACATGTGATTACTGGTCCAAGTACGCAGTGTTGTATGAGAGTGTATACGGTTCACTTTTTGGCCGATCTTTCTCTGAATTAACAGCTAGGCTGTGTGGAAATTCAGCTTAGGTTATTCTTAACTTTCTTGGGACACCTCAGGTTTCAACCAACGACCCTAAGCCTCATCCGACCTCGTTTTTAAGGACGGCCAGCTGTTCCTCTGAAGCTCGCTTCACCGCCAAAGCTTCCCGCCACCGATCCCGACATTTGCGCCTATGGATGCCTTTCCGGGCGTTTCCTTGGCCCACAATGCGCCCTTGGTGCTTATCACGGGCCTTTCTTCCACCAGCAAACCCAATGACTTGCGAGTAGACTCCCAGATTGCTGATTCGTGTGTGACGGTTAAATCGGAACTTCCCGCCGTGGATACCCCCGTGGCGGCGCATCTCAAGAATTACTTTGCATCAATCGATTCCACCAACCCCCCATGGGATGCCGACTATAATGGAGCGCCATATCGCTTTCGGACGGTAGTGACTGGCAGAGTAAGTGATGTGTGACATAGACTAGTATTTTGTTCTCTAAGCTAATGCTATACTACAGACTTTCAAATTGCCCTCACGAAAGGCCACTTTACCTCCAGATATCGAGGTTTTCCCTCAAAGTCCACCGGCTTTGCACTCGCCATTCTCACCATTAAGCACTACCTCGCGGCTCTATCCAGACGGTATCATGAACGTCGAGTGGATTCGCAAACACCAAGAACTTATCCCAAGTGTTTGCTTGACCTTTTACAGTCTTACCTCTGATCCGGCGCAAGCACCATCCCTCGACCAGGATCTGATTACTGATATCGCCAACATCCGCACGGCTTTCCAAACTTCAGGGCACAAGACTCGTCTTGTAGCGATTCTCCTCAACGATGCTGACGCTTCTCCATCTGCACCTGTGTCTGGCATAACCGATCGACTGGAGAGTATACGTAGGGGCTCTGGTCTAGATAGCAGTGCCATCTTCTACGTGGCACCAAAAGATGCTTTAGAGGAATATAACATCGCAGCCGACAAGATTCTTACTTCTTTATATCCTGGGGCTGTGGAGTACTACCGCGATTTAGGCAGACGCTCCAAGAAAAAGAAGAACCGCGGGATGACTCCGGTCCCTACAGTCCCACCAACAAGCGGTACTTCTCAGACACTGACGCTGGCGCATTGGAACGTTCGTTATGATTTCAAAATTGGAGTGTTTGCTGAGTTCAGACAGGATATGGATACAGCCTGTAGGGCGTATGAAATGGCCTACGATGGTCTCACCGGACGTGAGGTGTGGGAAATGATACCAGGATGGGGAACTCGCTGGAACGAGGCTCGATACCTAGCTGATATAATCGCTATCCGCCACATCAGATGTCTTCTATGGAATGGACAACCGTCGGCTGCAGTGCGCCGCTGGCAGTTCCATCGGGATCTCACAGCTGACATGGTCGATCGGTATGGGAGAGGCACGAACAACTACGGATGGGAAGCATGGGAGTCACGTTGGTACTTAATCATGGCACAAGTTATGGAGAACATGTCACTTCCAGATATGCCTCCATTCCAACAAGCCTTGTTTTTGCCACCAGAAAAGACAATGATGAGCGATCGCTTACGGCCATGGGATTTTCTTCATCATACTGGATACTGGTATCGCGCGGCTGCCCAACATCAAGTAGCGCGTAGACGACTAGCCTTTGCGATTCCACCAGAAGACCGTGAGAAGCCAGAAGATCCACTTGAAGCGCACAAGCACACACAACGGGATTACTCATACGATACATACCTGTGTCCAGAGCCATACAAGGAGTATCGGGCAGCCACAATGCCGACTGAAGCGGCCCGCGCTGGCGAGGGCCCGAATCACGCCGAACTCATTGTAGACTGTCTTATGAAGGCACGAAAGCCGTTCGAGGATCGTGGTCAAACCAGAGCGGTAGCTGAGATGATGCTGGACTGTGCTCGTGAACTGACAGCTCTGGGTAAGGCAGGCGAAGCGGTTGCGGCCCTGCTTCCGCTTTGGAAGGATCCCACTTTCCGGGAATCGGGCTGGATTAATGTGGCGGAAGACATTTGTTGGTCATTACGTAGGGCTGCTGTTAAAGCAAACCGGCCAGACATTGTGTTATCAGTAGATTGGGAACTTCTTAACAAACGTAAGTCATCAGGTTTCTTCGGGACGGACAAATATACTAATCATAGGGTTAGGGTTCTCGAAACGTCCCAACTGGCCGTATGATTTGAGCAAGTCATTAGAAGGGATGCAACCCCCAACGGAGAAGCCCACAATCGAATTAAATGACGAAGAAGTATTTGGGTTTTTGTCTCCAGAGGTCATTTTCCGCCAACGAGAAGCTCGTGCCGGCGAAACATGCTATGCTGAGCTTCAGGTCACTACCAACACCTTTCCTGATGCTGCTACCATTACCCTGAAAGAGCTCTTCATTGAGTTTGAAGGTGGAATTGGTCCTGTTACGCTAACTCACGATGCTTCCTTAGCTGGGAAGGAAAAGACGTATCGAAACAACACAATCATCAACGTTGACTTGACCGAAGAGATTACCGAAGAGGATTTGGACGAGGAGATTGCACCAGCTTTGAGCGGCTCTACATTGTTGACCTTCAAGCCGGCGCATACTACAATCTTCCATCTACCCATTCCACTGCGAGAGCCAGGCGAGACTCAGGCTTTAGCTGCCAGATTTGTTGTTGATAATGAAACATATAGCCTTTCATACATTGCGCAGATTGGTCTCGGGCAACGAAAGCTTAACTACTGGCTTGATCCTAATACTCTCCAGAAGAGTACCATTGCCCGCGATATGCCTCATGTTCTGGATATTCAGCCACGCCCTCCCAAGATGGATATCTCTTTGGTGACAGAGCTGCAACAATATTATACTAACGAGCCTCTGCTGTTTGACCTTTTGGTTTCTAACGCTGAAGATGAAGATATTACTGCCAAGATTGACGTTCTTGTTACAGGTCCTTCTGTTCCAAGTTACCAGTTACTCTACGGTGAAAACAGCGTTGCTGCCTCTACGATTGTCGAAGAAGACGTTGTTATTACGAACGAACACATCGGGAAGATCGTGACGCAGGGGAAAGAATCACTGGTCCTTCGGATGGAGCCATTCGAACTCCCTGGGGAATTTGAGATTTCTATCAAAGTGTCATATCATCTTGATAGTGACCCAGCGACCCCAATCATTCAGACTCTTTCTTTCAAGATATCCCCAACAGCACCGTTCGAGGCGAGATATGAACTTCTTCCTAGACTCCATCCCGAAGAATGGCCAAGCATCTTCAGAACAGACGGACTTATCACCGAGCAAGAAAATAAACAGCCAATGGAAGCTCGAGGGTTGGCGCAAAGATGGCTTCTCAAGACAGCCTACCAATCCTTGGCTACGGAAGAGGTCATCATCACCGGTGTTGATGTCCACGTTCTTTCATTCGGCGAGGAAAACAACCCAGCTGTTTGCCAGTCCAAGCTTCTGACTCCTATTCCTGCTGAAGGTGTCCCTGTCAAGGCTTCCGAGTTACAACATGCTGAATTCCAACTTGATGTGCGCAAGATATCACTCGATGACCGCACACCTAGTCTTCTAGAATTGGCCTTTGACATCCACTGGACACGTGCTAAGAAGCTGGCCATCCCCGAACTTGTCACTCGCCGCGAGGACCCAGTTGTGACGCCCACCAGCAGTATCGTTGTCCCGCCGTACCTCGTCTTGGGAACAGAGCCACGAGTGCTTGCATCGCTTTCGCATCCACCGGGTGTCCCGCGTGGCCTGATGACTTTGGTTATCACGATTGAGAATGCTTCGTCACACTTCTTGACATTCAGCTTGACTATGGATCCCAGTGACCAGTTTGCTTTCTCTGGCGCTAAATTGACGACAGTCAATGTCTTACCAGTTAGTCGACGCCGGGTTGAATTCAGACTGTGGCCGCTGGTCACAGGGACATACATACGTCCGGGTTTGGTTATCAAGGATAAGTACTATCAGAAGATTCTACGGGTCATTGGTACTGAAAACATGACTAGTGATAAGGAAGGCTTGCTGATTTGGGTGCCGCAGGTAGAGGAGGAATAGATGTAGCGATAGAAATAAGTGCCGTGATTAATGTACTAGTTCTTTTTAAATCTTGGTCCCCCTCTTCTCAGGCCTAACTGGTGGCTTGTCGAATCTATCATGCCATTCTTGGGGAATAACACGCTTATCGCCTTTCCACTCCTTCACAAACTCGTTGTATTTTTCCATGCTCGCATTATACTCCTCGCAGCCTTGTTGGATCCAATCTGCCGCCATAACAGCACATTCTTTCGGCTTCTCCATAGCCACAAGATGACCTATCCCCAACAGTAACTCCTCCTTAACCTTGCCCGCCGCAAGACCGCCGGATCCTCCCTGTCCTATTCCTGTTGCTTCTACTCGCGGTTTACGTAGAAATGGAGTTGATGTTCTAGATGCTTCTCCATGAACGTAAAGCACTGGTGGACGCAAGGCAGGTAGCCGGCTCATGGTGATGCCACCCTCTGGTCGATAGAATGGGTATGTCTCACTTGGGGCCATGGACTCGTCGATGTCGGGTACCTTAGACCTGTCAATGATTTGTCCTGTGGGGAGGCGGCCCTGGAATGTAGGTCGGGAGTATGTGAAGACCTCTTGGTCTCTAGAAGTAGTTAATGTCACCCCACCCTCACGGTAGTCAGGGTGGTCTTTATGGAATTTGACCGTGGGCATTTCAGTGATTCCATGATCAACCCATTTCTCCAACACCCGCTTATCCCAACTACTATAAAACCTACTCCTAGAAAACGCCTCCCGCGCCGCCTGTCTACTCGGCCATGTCTCCCTCCGACAAGCAGATTGCGAAGCTGGGGCGCCAGCCGGTTCTCCAGGGGTAGCACCGTACCGGGAAATCACGGGGTCTAGAAGAACCATGCGGGTGAAGAGGCGGGGATGGAAACTAGCGGTATTTACGAGTGCAGCAGCGCCGAAGGAATGTCCTACGGCGAAGAGGGGACGGGGGAGGTCTTGGTGGAATGTGTTGATGAAGTGTAGGATATCGCGGGAGTAATCGAGCCAGGATGGTTCAGGCCCGATGAGTTCGGCATTGAGGAGCCCAGACTTCCCTTGCCATGCCGCGTCAATTGCCCAGATAGCCCGGATCTTGGTACCCCTGGCTGCTAGCTCATCGTGAAGGTCATCCCATAACGGCTCGTAAATTTCCTAGATGCGGTTAACTTTGGGAATCTCCAGCCAAGACAATAAACGACGTTACCTTTGGGAAACCACATGCATGAGAAGATATGATTGTAATATCTCCGGGTGTCGGGTGTGGATTGGAAAGAGGAATGTATTGGTTAACATCCAATTTCAACGGCTGTTCCTGGGAAGGAACAATGGCATTAGGGTACTCGCGAATATGCGAAGCGGACGTCTGGTGGTTCACAACCCGGAATTTCGACATATTGAAAAGCACCGCGGTAAGCCGAAAAGCCATATTAAAAAAGGGAGGAGAGTAGAACGAGGGAAAATGACACCACGATATCACTATATATACCTCCGAATAACACCAGCGGAAAGGATCTTCTTGACCTCGAAGTCGTGCATGGTTTGCAAGGTCAAAGCTTGCAAGCATGCATCGCGAGCGGCCCCATCGTAGGAAAAAAACCCCGGTATGCTGGTATGGTTATCCGCCTTCCAGAATCAGAACGTTTTTTCTTTGACTGGTGGTATGTAAGTTTATCCGTTGGTACGGTGTTGACACCATGCCGCGGTACCGACACTGTGGCGAATACTGTCTGACGAATAGTTTGGTTGTACGCGCTGACCCTAGCGGCGGTTAGTTGGAGAGTGCCGAGGGTTATCGTGGATATCATCGGGTTGATGTGGAAAGTACACTTGGTATCTTATCTGATCATCATTTTTCACAAGTAATCATTTCAAAAAGCTGTCTCACATAGGGCGACTTTTGCAAAATGCCTTCAAACCTCAACTACCTGTAAAACGCTATCGCGGAATCACGACTTTAGCCCGGTATTGCACAAAACGCTGAGGTCGACTTGTTATAACCTATGTACATACATACATCACGTCGTTATCTTATATTGACACTGAATACTTGTGAGGTGTTTAGCAGTACTTATATCGTCTGCTTCCAGTCGCCCCGGCCTCTCATATAGCTATACTCCTGTTCTCAAACCAAAGCACCGCAACGAATTCGGCTACTTCGGGATGTTCATTCCCAACATATCAAGCCCGTTCGTCATCCAGCCCACATCTGATATATAACGCCACGCGATAAGCCCCACCCCTTCCGTTACCAAAGCGTCGCTCGCTTCTGTCAGCTAGCCCGTCGCCTACGGACAAATGTGGGGGCTACGTGCGCAAGACGACAGGAAAATCTGACGACAAACATGTAGTGAGCTTTTTTTCCTATCTTTACCCGAGATGTCAACCTCGTTGGTGATGCATCTGCCGTTGGTTGGCACAGGCCTTTGAGGATTACATGCCCTGGTGGTTGGTAGGGTCGCTTCAATGTTCCCCTTATCGTATGGCGAGTTGTTGGTGTGGGTGGGGAGTTTGTTGGTGACATGTGCGTTGATACCCTGTCTGTTTCTATCGTTAGGATCGGCGGTGACTGGACTTGGTAGAAACTCAATGGGGCGAACGAAGCGTCTGGGTTATTGATACTGTAGTGTATAATCCATCTGTACTATCTTAAAAGTCTAGTCATGGCATGCTGAGTGAGTTAGTTTTACTCTGCTAAGAATGTGCCCATCCTAACAAGCTGAAAGGGATTCGAGCCTTTGTGTTTTGCATATAAGGTGGCCACGGCGATGTCTTGCCATGCATACGTTGGATGGCACGAGTTTAGTCAAAAACGACCCAGATACAAATTGGAAATCATATCCGTGCACACACATACATACACACATAAAATAATAGCAAGTGAACAACAATAAACCGGGTATCTGATTTGACAATCTATCTAAGTTGTGACACACAAGTCTCACTCAACGCTTTTGCGCACACGATATCCTAAACCAGGGATTCCACTCCGTAATGCCAAACTACCAACAACCACCGATATAGAACTCAAAGCCATGGCAAGAGCCGCCCAAACAGGGTCCAACCGAATGTGATTCCCATCAACAACAATAGGATACAAAACACCAGCAGCCACAGGGACAGCAGTAACATTAAAGACGCAGGCCCAGCCAAAGTTGAACTTGATGCGACGGAAGACCGCCTTGGACAGGTCAAGCAGGATTTCAACACACCGAAGATCCGACTTGACAAGGACGAAATCAGCGGAGGAGATAGCGACGTCACTGCCCGAGCCAATGGCAATACCGATGTCCGCCTGCGTCAAAGCTGGGGCATCGTTGATACCATCACCGACCATGGCAACACAAGCACGACTAGTCTTTTTCTGAGTCTTGGGATCATTAAGGGTGCTCTGAAGGTAAGCGATCTTTTCGGCCTTTTGCGACGGCAGGACATCAGCGAGAATGTTGGTAGAAGGGATCCCAACTGTCTTGGCGACAGCAGTAGCAGTAACAAGGTTATCACCAGAAAGCAACCAAACCTGGACACCGTGTGCTTGGAGAGACTTGATGAGCCCGGGGGCCTCGGGGCGGATAGGATCAGCGATGGCGAGGGCGGCGGTGAAACGGACAGAGGACTCGGAGGGGCCATGGGCGATGTAGGCAACGGATTTGGCAGACTCCTTCCATGAGGTAAGCTCGGCAACAAGAGACTCGGGGACGGATAAAGAGTGGTCGGTAAGAAGACCCTCGTTTCCAATGAGCAGAGTGATGGGAGATGAGCCAGGAGCGGATAAGACGGCCTTCATGCCGCGGCCGGGGACTTCATCGATAGAGGTGATTTCGAAAGACTGGGTTGACTCCTTCTGTTGGCACCATGTGACAATAGCGCGGGCAACAGGGTGACTAGAGTTGACCTCAACAGCTTCCACCGCCTTCCAAATAGACTCGAGCTCCGCCTCAACGACATCAGGTCCCACAGCAGAGTCAGTCACCTTAGGCTCACCACCTTCAGTAAGAGTACCGGTCTTATCAAAGACAACACAGTCAACGTGAGAAGCCTTTTGGAAAGCCTCACCACCACCTTTCACCAGGATACCATTCTGTGCAGCCAGGCCACCACCAACGAAAATGGCCGTGGGGGCTGCAAGAGCAAGACCGCAGGGGCAGGCGACGACGAAGACGGAAACGGCAAACTGGAGGGCAAAGGTGACCCAGCCGTTACGGTGGTCGAGGTAGGACTCGGGAACAACGCCAGTATAGCCAAGTACCATCCAAATGAGCCATGTAGAGATAGCAACCAAGACGATGACGGGGACGAAGTACATGGTGAGCATATCGGCGATGTGTTCCATGGGGGCACGTTTGGCTTGTCCTTCACGAACAACCTTGACAATGCTATCCAGCATAGAAGAACCAGCGGCGCCAGTCACGCGAACAAGAATAGCAGAGCCCTTGTTAACAGTACCAGCAAAAACACCATCGTCAACCTTTTTAGACACAGGGCGAGATTCTCCGGTCAACGAAGCTTCGTCAAACGTAGTCGAGCCAGAAATGACAGTACCGTCGGCAGGAGGTGAAGCGCCATGAGGAACACGAACAGTGTCTCCAAGTTCGAGATGGTCAACGGGAACAACTTCATCCTTGGCACCCTCGACGGCAAGAATGGCGGTGGCGGGACGTAAGTTAACGAGAAGCTGGACAGCATCGCCAGTGCGTGTCTTCGAATAAGACTCAATGAGACGACCAAGAAGTAGGAAGAGGGTGAGGAATACTACAGAGTCGAAGTAGAACTGATTGTCCTCCACCATGTGTGGCTTGTAAATACCAGCGTCGATCATTTGAGCAACACTGGAGAAGTAGGCGATGGTGGTACCGAGAGAAATCAACATGTTCATGCTACCAAACCGGTAGAACCGCTGAAGAACGGGTGTACGGCTACCGCGGCGCCAGAGGGCGCGGATCTCTTTGAAGGTGCGGATATGAAAGATGTCGGCACCGTAGAAGTACACCGGGGTAGCCATGATGAAGAGAGAAATTTGTAGACGACTGATTCCAGACGTCCATGGCATCATGAGTATCATCTTGCCGTGGTTGCTGTCAGGGATAAGGTTCATATAGACAATACCGAGAATAAAGGACGGGATAGCAACGATACCAGCAAAAATAGTACGGAACAAAAGCTCACGTTGATGCTTCTTAACAATCTCCTTGGAGCGCTCTTCTAGAGACGGGGCTTTGTAAATACTAGCAGTGAAGGCCTCATCGGCCGCGTGTACAGCCGCAAGAATGTGGCGAACGGTGAAAGTGGGAACAACGGGGGTATAAGAAACCTTGAGCAGGGCATGTTCTGTACTAGGCAAACTATGCACAGTCAACTTGTTTCCAAAACCAGCAAGAGCATGTGAAAGACGGCTTGGGCAGTGCTGACAGAATATACCATCTACACGGATCTCTACGGTACGTTCGGTGGTAGCAGGGACAGAGGATTCGGTGGAGCCAGCCAGTGGAATCTCAGTGATAGAGTCAATAGCGGCGTCGTAGCCGAGATCTTCGATAGTTTCAACAACAGCATCTTTATCTTCGGGTGAGGAAATATCAACGGTAGCGGAGTTGGTAACAAGGACAACAGAGGCATCTTGAATAAATGGGCGCTTCTTGAGTTCTCCGGTAATGGTGTTAACGCAAACAGCACAAGTCATACCACCAACGGCTAGCTGTAAGCGCCAGATAGACTGAGAGGGCTCCGAGGCAATGATCTCCGTCATAGCTGCTGGTTCCCCCTCAGTAGCAAGGGTCTCGGTGTCAGTCTCGACATTTTGCTTGTCCGGCTTCACATGGCACGAGAACTCAGTAACCAGGTCGCCTGACTTTTCGTCATGGGGCTTTCCTTCCTTACAAGCCTTGCAATTTTCAAGATGGCGGGCACGACGACCAGGTGTCGGTGGCCGAGAAGGAAGAAGTTCAGTGCGGATAGGGGAAGAAGCATCTGGTACAGTAGTGGAGGCGGGAAGGTTCTGGCTAGAGCGACGGGCAGCATCAGAGCTCAGTTCACCGTTGGAAATCTCCTCGCTCTGGGTAGCACCAACTTCGAAGCCACAGTCTTCAAGAACACTAGCGATGGTGGAAACGCCCAAAGCGGAAACATGCTCAATAACAACGACAGAGGTAACAATGTTAGGTGAGACAAACAAGATTAACCGGGGAAAAGCCTCCTCTAACGCAGTGATAATGGTTGACACGCATGACGGGCAGTGGAGGTTTGATAAAAGAAGGGAAGTACGGGTGAAAGATGTGCGTCCGTGACCGGTAGGAGAAGCAGGTGTGGTCGATTTAGAGCCTGGACGCACGCGAGCCGAGAGCTTGGAAAACGCTCCCATGACGGCGGGTGTAACAGTAGGATGTGATGGTAAAAATAACTGATGAAGGATGTTGTCCGAAATAGGAAAGATTGAGGATGATACCCAAACGTATATAGGTGTAAGAGAACGGAAAAGACGTGGAGGATGGAACTTGGAAGATATAGAGAACGGAATTGAAGAAGCACAAGAAGACAACCGGAAAACCGGTCACTTTTATACACATCAACGACACCGACCAGATATTCTACTCAGCATTCCCAAACGCCGTTGTTACGCACAGGCCAACGCCGAAACTGCACAGTGCCGCACAAAACGCTCATCACACTGTACGTTGCCTGGAGTCGTCTCTCTACAGGGCATCTCGACCACTATACGACAGCCCTATAAGACCAAATGCGCGGTTTGTGCGGAGGATTGCACTGTGTGCCGGGACATGTTGGTGAGTGATCGATTTAGAAGTGCAGAACAGTGTGGCAGAAATCACTCTTTATACGGTGTTTGCATGATCATTTCCGTGTTTTCCAGACCGTGTGAAAGACACGGTGATGGCGATTTTCACTTGGGTTGGTCGATGACATGACGTTCGACTTTCCTAATCAGGGACGAGCGAGCTTACAAACCGGAGATAGCGATACTAGATGTTTCTTTTCCTCTATGACGCCAAGCGTCTCTGAAATTTTGCGTTTTTCGCCAGCTCACTAATGCAAGGCAAACAGCAATTTAGCCAATCCATCCGTCACCTGTCACACAATCCATCAGATTTAACCCTTGTGTCATCGCAATGTAGGGTTGTACCAACTGGTACCCTAAATTCAATTAACCCCCGGTCTCCCGAAGATCTTCCGCCAACACCCTAAAACTTTGCTGAGAAATACCCCACATTTCTGCCCCTCCATAGCGTTGTAAGACTGATGTGGGCTGGCCATTTGCACAGAAAGCAATATTTTCACTTATGGCTTTGTAGCGCCTGTATATGCCCCCCATTCCCACGTCACGCTGCCCCCCTCCGCCCCTCCGAAAATTGATACCAGGCCCCTTCGCGAGTTGATCCACATCCTCCCCCCGTATCGCTGTCCATCACCCCGCCTCGACCCGAATTGTCGCCTTCCCCCTGTCGGTCTCAGCTTTTTTTTTCGCCTTGCAGCCCTTTGATACGGTATCTGCCTCGCTGCCATTGTTCTTTGGCGCCACTGTGACTACGTTTATCGATTGATTCTTTCGATCCCGTCCTTCGCTACCCTCCGTGTTCCGGCCCTCCGATCTTCCGATCCACCAACTACCGTTGTCTCTAGTCACATTACACAACAACAACTGCAATCATGGCTGCCGTTGCTTCCCAGATTCCCTCGGAGATTTCGTCTCTCGTCTTCATCGAGGGCTCGTTCGAAGAGCTCGCCCTCGAGATGGCCGACTTCCTGCGCATCACCGAGGAGGTTGAGCCTCTTGTCAAGAAGGAGGCCAAGGAGGAGGTTCTCGCCAAGCTTGTCCAGGCCTCGTCTACCCTCACTTCGGTCAACGAGAAGAACTTCACTGCCGCCGCCAACCTCATCATCTACCTCGTCTTCCAGTCGGCCGATCCCAAGAAGCACCTTCCCAGCCTGTGCTCTTCTTTCTCCAAGCCCGTTGCCAACTCGCCTATCAACGGTGTTGGTCTCAGCCTGAACGCCCTGACCACCATCTTCAACCTTCTCCCCGCCAACAGCAACCTCCGGTTCCGTGTTTTCCTCGAGATTCTCAAGTACCTCAAGACTGGTGGCATGTGGGATTCCCTGCGCCCTTACCTTGAGTACCTTCCTTCGTGGATTGCTCAGTGGGGTCTGACTCCCGAGCAGCAGCGCCAGGTCTACGAGGAGACTTCCGAAGTCGCCAGAGAGGCTGGCAACGAGCAGTATGTTGTGTTACAATGATGTTCCGAAAGTAGTTGGCTAACCAATTTTTGTTTTGTCGTTGATAGGGAGAGCTACCAGTACATCCTCAAGGCCCTCCGTTCTTTCGAGGATGCCCAGGAGGATGTTTCCACTGAGGCTGCCCAGCGTCTGGCCCTCCGTGCCGCCAAGACGGCCCTTCTTTCCAACACCCAGTACCAGTACCAGGACATTCGCAGCGTTGCGGCCGTTCAGGCCCTGTCTGACTCGCACCCCGCCTACGCCCAGCTTCTTGAGATCTTTGCCGAGCAGGATCTTGAGGACTTCAACGAGTTCGCGGCGGAGCACAAGGATTTCTTTGAGAAGGAGGAGCTGGATACCGAGAAGCTGCACCGCAAGATGCGTCTTTTGTCGTTCGCTTCGCTCGCGGCGGCTATCCCTACCCGCGAGATCCCGTACGCCGACATTGCTAAGGCCCTGCAGATTGAGGAGACTGATGTTGAGATGTGGACCATTGACGCTATCCGTGCGGGTCTCGTCGAGGGTAAGCTTTCTCAGCAAAAGTCTGTGTTCCTCGTCCACAAGATCACGTACAGAGTGTTTGGCAACAGACAATGGCAGGAGCTGTCGACTCGCGTCGACCAGTGGAAGACGACTCTCCGGGCTGTNCTCGCCAACCTCGACCAGGCTCGCCAGGACGTGAAGGACCAGCAGGTGCGTGATGCGGCGGAGCTTGAGCGTAAGCTGGCGGCGGCGGCCAAGGGCGAGACGGACAAGGGCGGCAAGGGTGGACGTGAACGCAGACACAACAACCGGGACCACAAGAACCGTGATCACAAGAACAAGGAGACGCGTGAGCGGACGGAAAACGACGACTAAAGTGCTGATGTTGATACCAAGTGAAGAAAATATCAAAAGCAAGACAAAAAACACAGTTCAAAATTGTACACGGACGATTGGTTGTTTGTTAGCCTAGTGGTATTTCCGATGGCTGGAGTGACTTGGAAGAGGAAAGACGTGGTTGGATTATCACCATCATGCATGTCTAGTTTCTGGCTTCTTGTTTTTCTTGTACGTTTTGTGTATTTGGTCTTGGCTTTTGGGACAGTCAAATGTGCGTGTGTCTCTAGTAGTGTTGACACATGTGTGGTGTCGTTGTTGGTGATGTCTTGCCATGTGAGATTCCCCCTGTGGCAATGTGTGAGGGTGTATGGAGTTAACACATGTCGTCGGAGAGACCGAGTTGTGACGGACGATGTGTTGTTGAACTCGCATGATTTTGACGGTCCTTGTTTTCTTTTTTTAGGGTTTTTTTGTTTGGTTCTTTCTTTTTATTTCTTTGTTTCTTTTTGTAAGGGGATTGGTTGTGTGGAAAAGTTTTATAGACGGATTACATGCAAAAGTTTTGGTTTTCTGCTCGTATTGTGAAGTTTTATGAATGTGTNCTTGTACGTTTTGTGTATTTGGTCTTGGCTTTTGGGACAGTCAAATGTGCGTGTGTCTCTAGTAGTGTTGACACATGTGTGGTGTCGTTGTTGGTGATGTCTTGCCATGTGAGATTCCCCCTGTGGCAATGTGTGAGGGTGTATGGAGTTAACACATGTCGTCGGAGAGACCGAGTTGTGACGGATGATGTGTTGTTGAACTCGCATGATTTTGACGGTCCTTTTTTTTAGGGGTTTTTTTTTTGTTTGGTTCTTTCTTTTTTTATTTCTTTGTTTCTTTTTTGTAAGGGGGTTGGTTGTGTGGAAAAGTTTTATAGACGGATTACATGCAAAAGTTTTGGTTTTCTGCTCGTATTGTGAAGTTTTATGAATGTGTGTATGTATGTATTAAAAGCTCGTGAGATGGTTAGTTACACAGTCTTTTTGGTATCACTTGAGATTCTCGTATTTCAGGGTTTCTGCATACTTCACGCGGGTAGCTGGTTAAATCACTGTGGAAATTGGGAGAGTACAGGCATTACAGGATCTTANTTTTCTGCTCGTATTGTGAAGTTTTATGAATGTGTATGTGTATGTATTAAAAGCTCGTGAGGTGGTTAGTTACACAGTCTTTTTGGTATCACTTGAGATTCTCGTATTTCAGGGTTTCTGCATACTTCACGCGGGTAGCTGGTTAAATCACTGTGGAAATTGGGAGAGTACAGGCATTACAGGATCTTAATTCATGAGTGCGGTCAAATAAGATAAATAGGGTATATGTGCGGAGAATAAAAGTAACAAATATCTTGGTAAATATTGTGCTTCACCAAGCTGCGTTGGCAGATTCCCAGAGGCACAAGAAGAGAAATAAATAGGTGGTTGTAAAAAGAAGAAGAAAAGCTCAACGGCGTCATTTGACGACCGACTCGCCAGGAGAATAAAGGTATAATAGGTGGAAGAAGAAAAGAAATAATAAAAAAAGTAAAGAATAGAATAAGACATTAAGGGTAGGCTTCCAATCCCAGTTCCCAAATGTCTATCAGTCAGCCTGCAACCGCTGAAACCAGCCAAAATGTCTGGCCATCCATCAAAGTCGTCAGATGGATACAGAGACACAATCACTCGAGAGACATTTACAGGAACGCAGCAAAGACACCAGCCACCAGAGTCAAGGCGGCCACAGGGGCAACAGTGTTACCAGAGGAAGTAGCCACCTCAGTGGAAGAACCCACAGCAGCAGTCGCGGAAGTGGCAGCGCTAGTGCCGGAAGCCTTGACGGTGGTGGGAGCTTTAGTGGCACCAGTCGACAGAATGGCGGCAGAGGCGGTGTACAGGCCGGTGTTGTTGGCGGAGTAGATGGGGGAAGCAGAGGCGGCGGTGGCAAGGGAGGCGNAATAAAAGTAACAAATATCTTGGTAAATATTGTGCTTCACCAAGCTACGTTGGCAGATTCCCAGAGGCACAAGAAGAGAAATAAATAGGTGGTTGTAAAAAGAAGAAGAAAAGCTCAACGGCGTCGTTTGACGACCGACTCGCCAGGAGAATAAAGGTATAATAGGTGGAAGAAGAAAAGAAATAATAAAAAAGTAAAGAATAGAATAAGACATTAAGGGTAGGCTTCCAATCCCAATTCCCAAATGTCTATCAGTCAGCCTGCAACCGCTGAAACCAGCCAAAATGTCTGGCCATCCATCAAAGTCGTCAGATGGATGCAGAGACACAATCACTCGAGAGACATTTACAGGAACGCAGCAAAGACACCAGCCACCAGAGTCAAGGCGGCCACAGGGGCAA